>SAXG01000056.1:0-299969 GCA_012932865.1 Amylostereum areolatum | reverse complement strand
GCAGAATTCCACCGGAATAATCCCAAGGCACCGAAGTTGCCACCACAGCCAATCAAAGATACCACACAGAAGCCACTGATCGTGACGAAACTGAAGCACGCAGCAAGAACGAAGACCAACGAGACGAAAGAAACGCAAGACGAAAGTAAGACACTAAGTGAGACTCAACGGCATTCAGGCGAATGCACTGCCAACAAGGGGGGGATAAAAACCCTATGGGTTCAGCAAGACAGATCACCAAAATGTCCACCACCCCAAACGCAACCAACACCTCTACCAATCAAACCGTCTCACCAACAATGTCGACCGTATCCGTCTCGTCTGCAACAGAGCACACCACACTCAACAGAACGTGCCCTCTGCGGAGACTGCTTCATCGCCCGATCGGCAGCAATCTTCGCAATTAAGTCAGTACCCTTCTCCGTCTAGGTCATGACCAGACGGAAGAACAGGGGGTAAGCCGATTAGAAGCACACAGAAGAATCCTGAACTGAAGCACCCGGATTCCTCCCAGGTGCTAACGCAATCCCCGTGGCCCGGAGCCACGGAAGTCCCAACACCCGACTCCCTGATACTCGAGAATCAAATAGCCCACATGATAGCCGGAGTAGCGATCGAGCAGGCCAGGCAACGGATCGACGACCTCAGGAGGGAGTCGGCCGACGTCCAGGGCATCCTGGAAGACCACAACAAGATGCTCGACGAAGAACTCCACCAGCTGGACCTGAGGTACCTGACGCTCTCGACCGAGATGGAGGAACGAGAGGTCAATCTCCTTCGACGATTCAGGAAACTAGCGCAGCGGCTATACTCAACGTCGCAGAACTCCGAAAGTTCCTCACTGAAGTCGGACTCCGAGTCAACTGGCTCAACTGGGAAAGACATACCTTCCGTGCCGCCTACGAAGGAGAAATCCTCCGAAGACGAATGGAAACTACCGGAGTTCCCCATATGTCGTCACGCGAAGGCCCCGACATCGACCTCATCTTCCATGGACATCACATCTCCCCGGGCTATACTGTTCGACCCGATCCCATCGCATCCACCCTCACCAGACCCCCGTTCCTTCCTAACGCCCCTCCACGACCCATCACCGCCCCCCACACCACCAGGATCCTTACCCATCCCCGGCATCACCCAGATTAACCCCGTCCAGCCTCCCGTCGCTAGAAACGGATTACCCGGAGAGCAGTTCAGACAGCCCCTGCCAAGAGAGCTATCCGGACAGCCCATGGCTCCCCCAGAGCCCAGACAACAGACCAGCGATCCGCGACCAATACCTGGGACATCTCCTCGGCTGCCCACAGTGCCTAGACCGCCAACTCCATTCCCGGTATCTGCTAGCGACACTCCCATGCCATGGCACGGAGGCCCCCCTGCTTATCCCTCGTTCCTACATTCGCACTCCGACCACGATCGAGATTCCATCGCCCAAAATCCCCGAGTCGCCTCACAGCGACGTAAACATGAATCTGTCGACCCCGACGGAAGACCGTTCAAGCGGATCAGAGAGTTCAGACTCCCCGATGCATCGGGTGAGGAAGAACTTCAAGGAACTCAAGAAGATAGTCGATCGGATGATGGAAGACCGCGCTCGTCGGAGACAGGAACTCAGCCTAACGGACGAGTCGGACAGTTCAGCGGACGAATCGGACAGCTCGGCGGACAAATCGGAGAAGGACGACAAGACGAAGGAAGTAGCCGAGAATCCCTCGGACCCATGGAGCGAAGAGCTGACCACGTGGACACAAGAGAAGTGGGACGCAATTCCCTCGAAGCCGCGGAAATGCTGCTGGAAATGCGGCGAGCAAGGCCATCTCCGCCGAGACTGTCCCCGTCGGAAGAACGTTCCCCCTCACTTCCCCCAATCGCGGTCTTGCTATCCCCTCCGACCACAGACTCCTCTTCCTCACCCTCGCCCGAACCGTCCGGATACCAACTACGGTCCAGGAACACTGATGTCCCACCCCCACCTCCGACGTACCGACGCTACCGACCCCCCCCACGCCCACAGGCAGCTTCTGGGATTCCTCACGCGACGCGAGAGCCTGACGCACGAAGCCGCCCAACACGCCACTGAGCAGTGGCTGTATTGGGAGGACGCAATGCTCTGCACTCAACAAGAACCCCCCTCACGCTTCAACCACTCATGGCGCGTCGACGATCTCTTCTGGAAGGAAGCAGATTGGGACTTGCAGGAAGCGGAGGAGTCGAAGGATCACTGGCCAGAACCCTGGTAAGCGCGCGGACAGACTTCACCCATCATACGCACTCGGACTATTTCTCCCATCATCCCGCCTTTATGATTTCTCCTTACGATACTCCTTGGACTGATCACGGACTGCGCCCTCATCCGCACGCATATTTTCCTCGGACTTCTCTACTATACCAGTTCCTATCGCTACGAGGAAGGCGAAACACTTGATATTCTCCCCGTGACGCGCTGGACGCGTCGCCGGCTTACGACTCAGTTTCGATTATGTACGAATCATCGCTTACGATTGCTGGCAATGATTACATCATTGCCCCTCCGCATCGTAAGGATAAAGAGGAAAGCGACAAAGACCACAACATCCTCAGACATCGTCTAAACAAACCCACTCGCACCACCCACACCAACCAAATGTCTTCCACCCTCACCTCCTCTTCGCGCAACCTCTCCACCACCGACTGCACCCCTCCTACCACCCCTCCTCCTTCGCCCGTCCTCTCGCGCACTCCCACGCCCGACCCACAAGACGAAGAACTCCTTCGTCATCTCAAACGAGTCACGGAACTCTTAAGCCGTCCGGACGTTGCTCGCGCCATGAAGAGGCCGAGAAGCCTAGACGAAGAAGCCATGCAGGAGTCAAAGGGAAGATGCGGCATCAAGGGACTCTTCCGAAAACGCGGGCCTCGGTTCAAGAGCCCGGATCACGCGACGACGGCGAGGATAGGACATCGGTTAGGGGCTACTACGATAGACGAGGAGGACGTAAAGGTAGTAGAGGCGTTACTCAAGCGGTAGAATGGAATTCTATCGCTTGATTCCGGATAAGGATAAAAGGAGTGAACATCAAAACATGAGGACTCAGAAGCGTGATGCAACCCACTCAGTCGCCCGATCCCGCGATTTTCAATACACCTACTCCACGCTGGCTCCTCGCCGTCATCAGCATCATAGTAGGACTTACGATCCTCACCTTCCTCGCATCAACAATATTCCTCCTCCAATGGCGAAGAGCGAGCGATCGACAGCATGTTCAAGAGATCCCTCTAGAACCGCTTCGATTCAGGAATCTACGAGACATAGATTCTAGAGAGGGGGATAGTGTTACAACTTGTCCAAGGTACTTCATTTTCCATTACCTTGTTAGGAAGGACGTCGCTAAACGACGGATTACGACTGTGCCCCAGTTCGTAACCGTCTCAACGACGCGACGACAACAGTGCCACAGATCGTCACCGTCCCGACGACAGTGCCACAGATCGTCACCGTCTCAACGGCACAGCCGCGACGGTGCCACAGTCTCATCCCCGTAGATACTTGATGCGACCGTCACTCAATGTACATATATTTACTCGACCTCCTTTCTTATAAAAGGAGGCTCATCGAACCAGCCATTCCTCAGCTCGTTCTCTTTGTAAATACAGGACTGTTCTAAATAGAACCTCCTCTTAACACTACTAAAGAGAGCATAAAGTAACTAAGTCGAAAGCTCGCCTAAGTCTTCTGTGAAGACTTACTGCTTCGCTTATCGACCTCTAACTTCGTATAAGCCGAGACGTCTGGATCACCTGATCCCACCTCTCATCCACACGAGTACTGTAGCCTGAGCCACTTGTCACGTGATAAGGACCGTCCTTAACAATCGGAGGCGTCACTCTCTATGCGGAATGGTTTGTTTTCATCGGGCATGATTAAGATTGGGGACGACGTGAATTCTCGTTTCAGTCTTTCGAAGGTACGTTCACATTCGGTCGTCCAGTTCCATTCGTGGTCTTTCTTTGTGAGCTGGAATAGGGGTCTGGTGATCTTAGAATAGTCTTTGATGAAGCGTCGATAGAAATTTCCAAATCCGAGGAATGATTGGACTTCTTTTACTTTCCTCGGTGTGGGCCATTCGGTTAGCCCTTGGACTTTGACCGGATCCATCTGTACCTTGTTGTGCGTGATTATCACGCCTAGGTATTCGATCGATGGTCGTTCGAAGAAGCACTTCTCTGGTTTCAGGAATAGATCGTTCCGTTCTAGAAGTTGGAGGGCTTCTTTCATCAGTTTCCTATGTTCGTCGAGTGTTTCTGTAAATATCAGTATGTCATCCATATAGACCACCACTTTTCCGGTGTCTATTAATTCTTTGAACAGTGCGTTCATCATTGCTTGGAATGTTGCGGGTGAGTTGGTTAGTCCGAAGAACATTACCATTGGTTCGAAAAGGCCTCTGTTTGTTTTGAACGCAGCTTTCCATTGATCTCCTTCTTTGATCCGAACATTGTTGTATCCCCATCGGAGATCGAGCTTTGAGAAGATCTTAGCGTCTTTTAATTTGTCGATGAGATCTGAGATGAGTGGTATCGGGTATTCATTTTTGACCGTGATCGAGTTAAGATAGCGATAGTCCTGTACTGGTCGAAGAGATCCATCTTTCTTCTTGATAAAGAAGAAGGGCGATGATATCTCTGATTTTGATTCTCGGATGTACCCTTTTCGTAGATGTTCATCTATGAATGTGTCCAGTTCCTTTCGTTCCGGTACCGTCATTGGGTACACTTTACAATTTCGAGGTTTCCATCCTTCAGTCAGGTCTATCGCGTGATCCCAAGGTCTGCTGATTGGAAAGCGTTCCGACGCTTTCTTTTCGAATACCTTCTGATACTGTTTGTAACTAGACGGAATCATCTCATCGAGTGTCTTCTTCTTCTCTCCTATGGCCGCTCTTTCTGCGAGTTCTTGTGCCTTGGTTGCTCTTGCTGTTATCCAAATACCGGGTTCGTTTGTTTCTTCTGCAATTGGCATTGTTTCTACATCAGTCTTTCCATGGAATGTTCTGACTATCCTGATATCGGCGAAATCGGAGTTGAATTCGGGGTCTTCTTGTTCTTCTATCGTTGCGTGATGGTTGATCTTCTGTTTTTCGAATGATGGTAGGAAGGGTTCGTCTTTTCCTTGGACGGTCATTATTTTACTCGTGGTGGAGCACGTACCTGGACATGTCTGTAGTGTAATCTGTCTCTTTCTCCAATCGATGCTAGGGTTGTGTTTTTTAAGCCAAGGGGTTCCTAAGATTACTTCGTCTCCTCCTAGGGCTGTGACGAATAGTCCTAGGCTTTCGCGGTGGATTTCTCCGTTGATTCCTTCCATTGTCATTGGAAGGTATACCTTCTGTTTGATCTCTCCCAGAGTGTTTCGAGATCCGTCGACGTTGTATATCGGTATCGGTTTCTTAAGCTGGATCAGATTCATCTTGTGTTTCCGTACGAAATCTGGATGGATCAGAGTGCTGCTTGCCCCGCTGTCCAATAGCGCTTTTGCTGCGGCTTTACGGAACTTTCCATGAAACATAACAGGTATATGGATTGATGGAGCGTGTGTTGCTCCGTCTTGGTATGACCTTATATACACTGTTCTATTTACGTCATCTTCTGTATCCTGTACAGAAGATCGACTTGAAAAGTTCATTGTCTGTGTCCTTTCAACAGCCGCGGTTGAAGGACGATTCAAAAACCCTGATTGTCTTTAAACATGTTGGCAGTGCGTGCGAACGTTTCACTGTCCATCTTGTTCACAAGCTTGGTGATCTGATCAATCGGGGATTCTTCCTCTGTTAGATTCGCTGTTCGTGCATTGATCGCTGTTTGGGTACGTTTCTCTGGGCAGTTCCTGGAGATGTGTCCTGGCTTCCGGCAATAGAAGCATGATCCTGATTTCTGGAGTTCGGTACGTTCTTGCGGGGTGAGGCGTCTGAAGTTTCGGCCGTTGTTTCCGGTTTGAGCGGCCCTGGCGGTGGTAACGTTTCCTTTGTTTCCGTTTCCTTTTCGGAATGGAATGTACGCCTGTGGTTTCTTGTATAGGAGGGTGAGGTCGCTCGTTGGGTTCATTGGTCTCGTATAATGCCGTTGGAATGCTTGAGCTTCTCGCCAGTTATTATCGATGCGCAATGCGAGTTCATACCATTCTTCAATATCGTTCGAGATGTGATCTCTCTTGAGGATCTCGACTACGATATCGTTGCGCAGTCCTCTCTTGAATTGGTCGATCAATGCTTTATGATCGTAACCAGCTTCCATGGCATAGTCTCTGAAGATCGTGATGTAATCTTTGGTATCCATAGTGCCTTGTTCCAGGCGCTGTATGTTGAATCTAGCGTCTCTTCCGGGGTCTATTTCTCCAAAGGTCTCTAAGAAGTGGTCGCGGAACACCGTCCATGGAAGGTACGCTTCTGGATCTAGGCCGCGATCTCGTATCTTATCGATTTTGCTTATTAAAAGGGACGCCCAATGAAGGGCAGGCCCATCGGTGAGATGTGAGAGCACGAAGGTTATCTTACGCATGTTGGCAGCATATGCGTTGGGGAATGCTATGAAGCGAAGTACGCATTGTTCTACGAACTTTGCTGCTTTTGCCCGATCCCTTCCGTCATATACTCCTAATGCGTTTAACTTGAATCCTTTGTCCTTGTCGTCGGGCTTTGATCCGATTGTTCCTGTTCCTCCCGGTGGGGAATTCCCTGGTGGATACTTCGATCCTTTCGGAAGATCTGCGGTTGCTCCTCTTCCGAAAACGTAGTCCTGAACTTCTTTTCCTTTCTTGTCTTCGATCGATCGGTCGGAAGGCGGTGGTGATGGTGATTGTGGCGGTCTCCATCTTATTGGTTCGGTCGCGCTGAATCCTAGGGCGAATCGAGTCTCAGGTCTCGGTTTTGCGGGATCGGCTGGTGTCGGAGATGGAGGCGTCTGGTACGGTACATTAATCTCTCCAGGGGGGACATAGCCAGGTGCAGTGGCGGGGTTGGGTATCGAGGTGGCGGTGTCTCCCATTGATGCGATGTTTTCGGGTTTTCCGAATAGATTTCCTTTTCTTCCTCTTGTGGTTCCGAAGATGTCGTCAGGTGATGGGGATCTTGTTGGGTTCTCTGTATGTTCTTCCGTTTCTGCTGCGCTCGATGGGCTGCTTTCTCGACTTCCTCCGGGATCGGACTTAATTTGGGGGTTTGATATAGTTCTCTTAGGTTCTGGCGCGGTTTCCTCTGGAGGTGGTGCGGCTGTTGCGGGTTCTTGAGGATGCTGGAGTTCGGTTCGAGGGTTCTGTGGTTCGGTTGTCGTATCGGCTGTGTCGGTATCGGGATCAAATTCCCAGTAGTCCTTAATATTCCCGGTGTAAGGTTTCTCTTCGACTTTCTGTGCGTCCGGGTGTTTCCAGAGTTCTTCTGATGAGAGGGGCCCGATATGAGGTCTTGAATAATCTGGGCGCTTCCAATGTGAATTGTCGTAGCTTCCGTCTTCCTTTTCTCTTTTGGATCTATCTTTGAAGTATTCTGCTGCTGGGGGAAGGTTGTATCTGTATATGGGCGGGTTCCACTGGTATGCGTATGTCCCTTTGCTTTCTTTCGCGACGAGGGCTCCGTCGTAGTAAAAAAGGAGATGATAGGGGTCAAATGTCCAGCGATGATCTTCGTTTCCGTTAGGGAAGTCTCGACTGCAGTTTGATTGGAGTTGAGGGATCTCAAAATCTGATGGTCTTTTTTCAGCGGGTTGTTCCGCTGACTCCGTGGTGGGTGTTTCGTTTGACGCTCTGCGCCAAACTGTAGGGTGAGCTAGTGTAGAGGAGAGCTCGTTCTAGTGTTAAGGACGGTCCTTATCACGTGACAAGCGGCTCAGGCTACAGTACTCTTACGTGTGAGAGGTGGGATCAGGTGATCCAGACGTCTCGGTTGCGCGAAGGTTAGAGTCGATGAGCGAAGCAGTAAGTGTTCACGGAATACTTAGGCGAGCTTTCGACTTTAGTTTGGATTCTCTTTAGTAGACTTAAGAGGAGGTTCTTTAGTTAGAACAGTCCTGTATTTACAAAGAGAACGAGCTGAGGAATGGCTCGTTCGATGAGCCTCCTTTTATAAGAAAGGAGGTCGAGTAAATATATGTACATTGAGCGACGGTCGCATCAAGTATCTACGGGGATAAGACTGTGGCACCATCGCGGCTATGCCGTTGAGACGGTGACAATCTGTGGCACTGTCGTTGGGATGGTGACGATCTGTGGCACTGTCGTCGTCGCGTCGTTGAGACGGTTACGAACTGGGGCACAGTCGTAATCCGTCGTTTAGCGACGTCCTTCCTAGTAAAGCAATGGAAAATGAAGTACCTTGGACAAGTTGTAACACCTTGTACACGCGACGCATCACGGCACATGACTTTCCTTCGCATCGCATGCTCCAACGACGTCATTGCCCGGACTTCCGAACGGTGTTCCGTATCCTTATCTATGACATCATTGCTCCGGACCTCTGTCCTCCTCCCCATGACTCCTTTCTTATTGTTCCCCCCGCTCGCACCACTATCGCATCACATCGCACCATCGTTCCCACTTGTATATAAGGACAGTATCCCTTTTCCCTTTTCCTCAGACTGTCCATCTCGTCATACGGTACTGTAGCGCACGTTGCACTACCCTAGACCCCGGCACTCTCGAATCTATTCTCTTCTCGCTCCTCCCATCGTCGCGACTTAGGCGGTTCATCGGTCTCATAAACTGCGTTTCTGACAGGGTAGGTCTCGCGTCCGGCATGCTAACGTGGTTTAAAGCAAAGGTGACGCAAAATCTTATGGCCCGTACCAACAAATGTCTCAGTTACTCCTCGTCTGTCATGGCACCAGGCGCGGTGTGGCAATGTTGGTGCACGTGATTGCGCGAGTAAGTACGCGTTTACGCTGATCGGGATGGCGATCTGGCGATCGTATGGGCCACACGTTTGTATGTTCTCACATAAACCTGCTGGGCATCAAGATAATGATACCATTGTACCAGTTGTAAAGTAACATGTGCTAAACATGACTGCTGAATATTTGAGAAGCAATTGGAAAAAACACGGTATTAAGGGTAATCTCTCAAGCCGTACCACAAGCAGTACATATAATTCTTGCACAGGCTTGCTCAGAGAGTTTGAGATGCGAAGTAAATAAACAAAATCCCCCATATAACATATAGAGCGGGAGCAGCGGATGGAGAGCTGTATGCCCGAAGCTACCTCCCTTTATTCTCGGACCTTGAAGCAAGCCCCTTCACAGGAGTGAAGCGGAGAGCGAAGCGGACTGTGAACGGCGGCTTGGACCGAACCTATGAAGAAACGCGTTTTAGCGGTGAGGGTGTCTCACGTGACTGGTTGAACCTGAAATTTGAAATTTGGGTCAGATGGATAATGATTTCCTTGTCGTTACATCCTGCCCACATCCTTTCCTCGACGATTCAAGCTTCACCATCGTGCAGGACTAGGATCGACTTCCCAACTTCTGTCACAATGCGTACGAAGCGACGTGCTCTCTCCATCTCTTTCTTGCTCCTGGTGAGCGGACTGGGAGAAGCAAGGTCTCTCGCGTATCGACAAGTGGACCACCGAGGCATACACGACCTGCTACCGCTCAGACGAGGAATCGGAGACCTTCTGGGAGACGCCGACAGGCCAAAACCTCAGGATGTACCACAGGGAGCTACACTGGACCCACCGCTATCACACAAGGAGCTGGACTCTGTTATCACACACCAAACGGCGAGCTTGACCAGACTAATCCCAGTGGAACTCAAAACTACTGCCTTTTCGACTACCCACGCCTCTACGACACCTCTTCCTCTTCCTGTGGCTTCCCCATCCCCTGCCGGGACATCTTCCACGCAACCATTGCGCGCGCCAACACCAACACCAACACCAACTAACAACCCGCCCGCTGTGCCTCAGAACAGATCATCTCTTGGATCTAACTCGAGCTGGAAAATCGTTGGTATCGCCGTCATCGCTGTCAGTGTCATCGGCGGTGGGATCATGGCCGCCGTCTTCTTTGACCAGTGGTGGGGCTTCCTACGCGACGTCTGTGGCGGGCAGAAGAAACGCAAGGGACCTGGCGGCGACGAGGAGCTCGTTCCGGACTGGGAGAAAGGAAGCTGGGAATACAAGCTCGACTCTCGAGGCACGCGGTATCCGTCGTTCAGATCGCCGCCGCCGGATTTCCGCTCTCCTGCCAGCGAGGAGATGGCGGAGCGTTCGCCTGTGATGGGTCCAGGTGTGGGAACATTTGGACGCGGTGTTGGCGGGCTGTCGGATTACAAGATGGAGATGCCGTCGAGGGCGGTCGTGCGGGACGACGCAAGGTTCTATGGCGACATCTACGACGGCGCGTATCCCCCTGCTCAAGCACCCTACTCTCCTCCCGCTGTGTTTGAGCCCGTTGACCCTGCTCACGGACGTCATCCGGACCCACCGTATTCTGAACCTGGAGTCCATCGATCCAATACTTCAACAACTTTCGCACCAGATGAAAATGCCTACGGAGGCGTAGTTGTTTCTCCTGTCCCCCGCTGATAAGCGCCATCCCGAACCTTGGGACTATGTACCATCACTTTCCTTCTCAAACCACTTCCTTCGTCTTGCCATGTAGCCTTCCACATATGTATCATTCCACTTGCAATCCTGCTGTTACTTAACATTGAGCAGACTCGGAACTATGCTGTTGTTGGACGCGGTCACGTGCATACCCTACTCGTAAAGTGGACCTGGAAGTACATCATATTGACGCGACGATGTACTAAGTGTCAACTTGAACTTGACCAAGGTATCGCATCACGATGATCTAACGGCAGAAAGACACTGATTCCGACAAGCTGTATTCATGTACTGCTGCCATTCGTACATTGAATGTTCACGTCGCCGTCAACAAGGATGTAGGATAACCACACCAATCATCAATAGGCAAACGAAATAAGATCTGGAGATCTATATCCAGACCGTGTCCTTCAAGGGGTGGGGAGAGACTCCGGCAGTAAATACACTCTTCGGATAACGCGAGATTTGTATGTCGGAAAAATCGAACTTACATGATACCTTGGTATACCTAGCTATCAGCACTGGTAAGGCCGTCAGGTCCAGGGGGGGTTATCAGACTCAAAAAATGGGCGATAAACTCGCATCAGCCACGCCTTGTGGGGCTATCAGGGGTGATAAGGTCGCGCAAGAAATCAAAGAAAATGTTTATTTTCTTACTTTATCAGGAGTCTCTCCGGCGGCTTGCCTGCTTACTTGATGTCCAAGTGCTGAGATGTCCAAGTCCGAGATCCGAGATTACAAGCAAGCGCTAGAGATCACTCCAAGTCCAGTGGCTCCGAGTGGGGTGTCCTAAGATTTCATAGCTATGAGTGGGGCAAAAAGACACCAACCGAGTTTTGAACTATGTTTGAGCCACGGGTGTCTGACTCTGGCAGCCCCTGCTAGTGCAGGCTGTCTGTGAGTCCCGCGGCTGCTATGTAGCTCATTTCCTTCTCGTCTTTGTTACAACTTGTCCAAGGTAATTCATTTTCCATTGCCTTATTAGGAAGGACGTCGCTAAACGACGGATTACGACTGTGCCCCAGTTCGTAACCGTCTCAACGACGCGACAACGACAGTGCCACAGATTGTCACCGTCCCGACGACAGTGCCACAGATCGTCACCGTCTCGACGGCACAGCCGCGACGGTGCCACAGTCTCATCCCCGTAGATACTTGATGCGACCGTCGCTCAATGTACATATATTTACTCGACCTCCTTTCTTATAAAAGGAGGCTCATCGAACGAGCCATTCCTCAGCTCGTTCTCTTTGTAAATACAGGACTGTTCTTAATAGAACCTCCTCTTAAAGCACTAAAGAGAATCCTAAGCCAACTAAGTTGATAGACTCGCCTAAGTCTTCCGCGAAGACTTACTGCTTCGTCTATCGACCTTTACCTTCGTATAATCGAGACGTCTGGATCACCTGATCCCACCTCTCACGCGTAAGAGTACTGTAGCCTGAGCCGCTTGTCACGTGATAAGGACCGTCCTTAACACTAGAACGAGCTCTCCTCTACACTAGCTCACCCTACAGTTTGGCGCAGAGCGTCAAACGAAAACACCCACCACGGAGCCAGCGGAACAACCCGCTGAAGAAAGACCATCAGACTTCGAAGTCCCTTATATCCGATCAAACTATAAAGAAGAGCTTCCCAACGGAAACGAAGACCATCACTGGACATTTGATCCCACTTACCTCCTCACTTACTACGACGGAATCCTCACTGCAAAGAAAAACAAAGGGACATACGAATATCAGTGGAACCCACCCATATACAGATACAACCTTCCCCCAGCCGCAGAGTACTACAAAGATAGATCAAAAAGAGAAAAAGAAGACGGAACCTACGACAATTCACATTGGAAGCTCTCAGATTATTCAAGACCTCATATCGGGCCCCTCTCATCAGAAGAACTCTGGAAACACCCGGACGCACAGAAAGTCGAAGAGAAACCTTACACCGGGAATATTAAGGACTACTGGGAATTTGATCCCGATACCGACACAGCCGATACGACAACCGAACCACAGAACCCTCGAACCGAACTCCAGCATCCTCAAGAACCCGCAACAGCCGCACCACCTCCAGAAGAAACCGCGCCAGAACCTGAGAGAACTATATCAAGCCCCCAAATTAAGTCCGATCCCGGAGGAAGTCGAGAAGGCAGCCCATCGAGCGCAGCAGAAACGGAAGAACATACAGAGAACCCAACAAGATCCCCATCACCTGACGACATCTTCGGAACCACAGAAGGAAGAAAAGGAAATCTATTCGGAAAACCCGAAAACATCGCATCAATGGGAGACACCGCCACCTCGATACCCAACCCCGCCACCGCACTTGGCAATGTCCCCCCTGGAGAGACTAATGTACCGCGCCAGACGCCTGCAACTCCAACACCAGCCGATCCCGCAAAACCGAGACATGAGACTCGATTCTCCCTAGGACTTGGCACGACCGACCCAATAGGATGGAGAACGCTAACGCCACCATCACCAACATTCTCCAACCAATCAATAGATAACAAAAAGGGAAAAGAAGTCAGAGACTACGTCTTCGGAAGAGGAGCAACCGCGGATCTTCCGAAAGAATCGAAGCACCCACCAGGGAATTCCCCACCAGGAGGAACAGGCACAATCGGATCAAAACCCGATGATAAGGACAAAGGATTCAAACTAAACGCACTGGGAGTATACGACGGAAGAGATCGAGCGAAAGCAGCAAAGTTCATAGAACAATGCGTACTTCGCTTCATAGCCTTTCCCAACGCGTATGCAGCCAACATGCGTAAGATAACCTTTGTACTCTCGCATCTCACTGATGGACCAGCCCTCCACTGGGCGTCCCTCTTAATAAGTAAGATCGATAAAATACGAGATCGTGGTCTAGACCCAGAAGTATACCTCCCATGGACGGCATTCCGCGACGCCTTCTTAGAGACCTTCGGAGAAATAGACCCAGGAAGAGACGCTAGATTCAATATACAGCGCCTAGAACAAGGGACTATGGAAACCAAAGATTATATTACAATCTTCAGGGACTACGCCATGGAAGCAGGCTACGATCACAAGGCACTGATCGACCAATTCAAGAGAGGACTGCGCAATGACATCGTGGTTGAGATCCTCAAGAGAGACCACATCTCGAACGATATTGATGAATGGTACGAACTCGCATTACGCATTGACAATAACTGGAGAGAAGCGCAAGCATTCCAACGACATTACACGAGACCAATGAACCCGACGAGTGATCTCACACTCCTATACAAGAAACCACAGACATATATTCCATTCAGAAAAGGAAATGGGAATAAAGGAAACGCGACCACCGCCAGAGCGGCACAAACAGGGAACAACGGCCGAAACTTCAGACGCCTTACCCCGCAAGAACGTACCGAACTCCAGAAGTCAGGATCATGCTTCTATTGCCGGAAGCCAGGACACATCTCCAGGAACTGCCCAGAGAAACGTACCCAAACAACGATCAATGCACGAACGGCGAATCTAACAGAAGAAGAATCCCCGATTGATCAGATCACCAAGCTTGTGAACAAGATGGACAGTGAGACGTTCGCACGCACTGCCAACATGTTTAAAGACAATCAGGGTTTTTGAATCGTCCTTCAACCGCGGCTGTTGAAAGGACACAGACAATGAACTTTTCAAATCGATCTCCTGTGCAGGACACAAGAGATGACGTAAATAGAACAGTGTATATAAGGTCATACCAAGATGGAGCAACGCACGCTCCATCAATTCATATACCTGTTACGTTTCATGGAAAGTTCCGTAAAGCCGCCGCAAAGGCACTGCTAGATAGCGGAGCAAGCAGCACCCTGATCCATCCAGATTTCGTACGAAAACACAAGATGAATCTGATCCAACTAAAGAAGCCAATACCGATATACAACGTTGATGGATCTAGGAACACTCTAGGAGAGATCAAACAGAAAGTGTACCTTCCAATGACGATGGAAGGAATCAACGGAGAAATTCACCGCGAAAACTTAGGATTGTTCGTCACAGCCCTGGGAGGAGACGAAGTAATCTTAGGAACCCCTTGGCTCAAGAAACACAATCCTCATATTGATTGGAGAAAGAGACAGATTACACTACAGACATGTCCAGGTACGTGCGTCACTACCAGCAGAACAATGATCGTCCAAGGAAAAGACGAACACTCTCTACAATCATTCGAAGAACAGAAGATCAACCATCACGCAACGGTAGAAGAACAAGAAGACCCCGAATCCAACTCCGATCTCGCCGATATCAGGATAGTCAGAACGTTCCATGGAAAAACGGACATAGAAACAATGCCGATTGCAAAAGAAGCAAACGAACCCGGTATCTGGATAACAGCGAGAGCAACCAAGGCACAAGAACTCGCAGAAAGAGCGGCCATAGGAGAGAAGAAGAAGACACTCGATGAGATGATTCCATCTAGTTACAAACAGTATCAGAAGGTATTCGAAAAGAAAGCGTCGGAACGCTTCCCAATCAGCAGACCTTGGGATCACGCGATAGACCTGACTGAAGGATGGAAACCTCGAAATTGCAAAGTATACCCAATGACGGTACCAGAACGAAAGGAACTGGACACATTCATAGACGAACATCTACGAAAAGGGTACATCCGAGAATCAAAATCAGAGATATCATCACCCTTCTTCTTTATCAAGAAGAAAGATGGATCTCTCCGACCAGTACAGGACTATCGCTATCTTAACTCGATTACGGTCAAAAACGAATACCCGATACCGCTCATTTCAGATCTCATCGACAAATTAAAAGGCGCTAAGATCTTCTCAAAGCTCGATCTCCGATGGGGATACAACAATGTTCGGATCAAAGAAGGAGATCAATGGAAAGCTGCGTTCAAAACAAACAGAGGCCTTTTCGAACCAATGGTGATGTTCTTCGGACTAACCAACTCACCCGCAACATTCCAAGCAATGATGAACGCACTATTCAAGGAATTAATAGACACCGGAAAAGTAGTGGTCTATATGGATGACATACTGATATTTACAGAAACACTCGACGAACATAGAAGACTGATGAAAGAAGCCCTCCAACTTCTAGAACGGAACGATCTATTCCTCAAACCGGAGAAGTGCTTCTTCGAACAACCATCGATCGAGTCCCTAGGCGTGATAATCACGCACAACAAGGTACAGATGGATCCGGTCAAAGTCCAAGGACTAGCCGAATGGCCCACACCGAGGAAAGTAAAAGAAGTCCAATCATTCCTCGGATTTGGAAATTTCTATCGACGCTTCATCAAAGACTATTCCAAGATCGCCAGACCCCTATTCCAGCTCACAAAGAAAGACCACGAATGGAACTGGACGGCCGAATGTGAACGTACCTTCGAAAGACTGAAACGAGAATTCACATCGTCCCCGATCTTAATCATGCCCGATGAAAACAAACCATTCCGCATAGAGAGTGACGCCTCCGATTTTGCGTATGGAGCCATCCTATCGCAGCCAGATGAGATCGAAAGATGGCATCCGGTAGCGTACCTATCCAAATCACTATCTCCCGCGGAACAAAATTACGAGATATACGACAAAGAACTCTTAGGAGTAGTGAAAGCCTTAGAACACTGGCGGCACTATCTAGAAGGAGCAAACCACAAAGTCGAAATCTGGACAGATCACAAGAATCTAGAATATTTCACAATAGCTCAGAAACTTAATCGACGACAAGCACGATGGAGCTTGTATCTGTCCCGTTTCGACTACACCCTGGTACACAAACCAGGAAGTACAAACAAAGCAGACGGCCTTTCTAGAAGACCAGATCATAAGGAAGATATTCCAGACAACGACGACCGCATCCTGCTTCACCCTTCGGTTTTCAGGGCTAGAGCCACCGGGAGAGGAACAGTCGAAGCAGTCGGAGACAAAGAACTTCTCAAAGAACTAAGAAACTTCTCACACTTAGATGATGAAGTTTGGACGGCGTTAGATACAATCAAAAGATCGGGACCACGCACCCTCGCAAAAGGAATCGAAGATTGGAACTTCGAGAATGATCTAATCATCAGAAAAGGAAAGATCTATGTACCACAGAATCTCGAACTCAGGCGCATGATCCTAAAATCGCATCATGATCTAGAAACGATTGGACATCCAGGCGAAATGAAAACTCTAGAACTAGTACAAAGAAACTTTTGGTGGCCAAAGATGATTTCCTTCGTAAAAGACTATGTTCAAGGATGTCCCGTATGCCAGTCAACGAAGAATGTCACGCATCCGGCGAAACACCCATTACAACCTACGGAAATACCAGAACGGCCATGGGAAACAATCACATCAGATTTCATTACAGATCTTCCGATCTCCAACGGATTCGATTTGATCAACGTAGTCGTCGATAGGTTCACCAAAACCGCAGTATTCACACCGTGCCTAAAGACGATCAACGCAGAAGAAACAGCCGATCTTCTGATCGACAACGTTTACAGACGATTTGGACTATGGAAAAGAATGATATCGGACCGAGGTCCTCAATTCGCATCCAAAGTATTCCAATCCATCTGCGAAAGCCTTGGAGTTATTTCATCGCTCAGTACAGCGTATCATCCCCAAACAGATGGCGAAACAGAAAGAGTGAATCAAGAATTAGAACAATATCTTCGAGCATTCTGCAACGGAGATCAAACGAATTGGGCGAAACTCCTACCAAAAGCAGAATTTGCACACAACATAAGGCAACATTCAGCTACGAAAGCTTCCCCATTCGAACTCCTACACGGGTATCAACCGGTTTTCAATCCGGCAATACCAACCGATCCGCGAATACCGACGGCCGAAGAAAGAATAAAAAACTTTAAGGACACATGGGACAACGCGGAAGCAAGTCTGGAAATAGCTGCTAAATTGATGAAAATGCAGCATGATCAAACGTTCACGCTAAGAGATCAACTCAAACAAGGCGACCAAGTATGGTTAGACGGAAAAAACCTTAACACGGTATACCCGAAAACCAAGCTAGCACCGAAACGATTCGGCCCATTCAAAATTGAAAAGGTTATAGGACCGGTAACCTACCGCCTAGAACTACCGACGAAGTGGAAAATACATCCAGTATTCCACGCAGCATTGTTGATTCCATTCAAAGAAACAGAACAATACGGCGAAGCTTACGAAAGACCACCTCCAGAACTAGTAAACGATGAAGAACTCTACGAACTAGAAACGATAGTAGCCTCAAAATTAGACAAACGATATTCAGAACCGCTACATTACTTCGTGAAATGGAAAGGATACCCAGACTCCGGTAACACATGGGAACCAGCATCTAATCTCGAGGGATCAAAAGATGCGATCGCAGAGTTCCATCGGAATAACCCCAAGGCACCGAAGCTGCCACCACAGCCAATCAAAGATACCAACACAGAAACCACTGATCGCGACGAAACCGACGCAACGCAGCAAGAATGAAGACCAACAAGACGAAAGAAACGCAAGACGAGAGTGAGACAGTAGTGAGACTCAACAGCATTCAGGCGAATGCACTGCCAACAAGGGGGGGGATAAAAACCCTACGGGTTCAACAAGACAGATCACCAATGTCCACCACCCCGAACACAACCAACATCTCCTCTACCAATCAAACCGTCTCACCCAACAATGTCGACCGCATCCGTCTCGTCTGCAACAAAGCGCACCACTCTCAACAGGAACGCGCCCTCTGCGGAGACTGCTTCATCGCTCGATCGGCAGCAGTCTTCGCAATTAAGTCAGTACCTCCTCCGTCTAGGTCAGGACCAGACGGAAGAACAGGGGGTAAGCCGATTGGAAGCACACAGAAGGACCCTAACTGAAGCACCCGGATTCCTCACAGGTGCCAACGCAATCCCCGTCGTCCGGAACGACGAAGGTCCCAACACCCGATTCCCCGATACTCGAGAATCAAATAGCCCACATGATAGCCGGAGTAGCGATCGAGCAGGCCAGGCAGCGGATCGACGACCTCAGGAGGGAGTCGGCCGACGTCCAGGGCATCCTGGAAGACCACAACAAGATGCTCGACGAAGAACTCCATCAGCTGGACTTGAGGTACATGATGCTCTCGACCGAAATGGAGGAACGAGAGGTCAAACTCCTTCGACGATTCAGGAAGCTAACGCAGCGGCTCTACTCAATGTCGCAGAACTCCGGAGATTCCTTACCGAAGTCGGACTCAGAGTTAACTGGCTTAACTGGGAAAGACACACCTTCCGCGCCGCCTACGAAGGAGAAATCCTCCGAAGACGAATGGAAACTACTGGAGTTCCCCATATGTCTTCGAAAGAAGGCCCCGACATCGACCTTATCTTCCATGGACATCACATCTCCCCGGGCTATACTGTTCGACCCGATCCCATCGCATCCGCCCTCACCAGACCCCCGTTCCTTCCTAACGCCCCTCCACGACCCGTCACCGCCCCCACACCGCCAGGATCCTTACCCATCCCCGGCATCACCCCAATTAACCCCGTCCAGCCTCCCGTCGCTAGAAACGGATTACCCGAAGAGCAGTTCAGACAGCCCCTGCCAAGAGAGCTATCGGGACAGTCCCTGGTCCTTCAAGAGCCCGGACAACCAACCGGACGACCGGCCAGCAGTCCGCGACAGGTACCTAGGACACCTCCTCGGCTGCCCGCCATGCCTAGACCGCCAACTCCATTCCCACTATCTGCTAGCGACGCTCCCATGCCTTGGCACGGAAACCCAACCCCTTATCCCTCGTTCCTACATCCGCACCCCGACCACGCTCGAGATCCCGTCACCCAAGATCCCCGAGTCACCGCACAGCGACGTAAACATGATTCTGCCGAGCCCAACGGAAGACCAGTCAAGCGGATCAGAGAGTTCAGACTCCCCGATGCATCGGGTGAGGAAGAACTTCAAAGAACTCAAGAAGATAGTCGATCGGATGATGGAGGAGCGCGCTCGCCGGAGACAGGAACTCAACCTAACGGACGAGTCGGACAGTTCAGCGGACGAATCGGACAGCTCGGCGGACAGATCGGAGAAGGACGACGAGACGAAGGAAGTAGCCGAGAATCCCTCGGACCCATGGAGCAACGAGCCAACCACGTGGACGCAGGAAGAGTGGGACGTGATTCCCTCGAAGCCGCGGAAACGCTGCTGGAAATGCGGCAAGCGAGGCCATCTCCGCCGAGATTGCCCCCGTCGCAAGGGCGTTCCCCCTCACTTCCCCCAATCTCGGTCCTACCATCCCCTTCGACCACAGACTCCTCCCCCTCACCCTCGCCCGGACCGTCCGGATATCAGTTACGGTCCAGGAACACTGATGTCCCACCCCCACCTCCGACGTACCGACGCTACCGCCCGCGCCCACAGGCAGCTCCTGGGATTCCTCACGCAATGCGAGAGCTTGACGCACGAAGCCGCCCAGCACGCCACTGAACAGTGGTTGTACTGGGAGGACGCCATGCTCCGCACTCAGCGAGAGCCCCCATCGCGCTTCAATCATTCCTGGCGCGTCGACGATCTCTTCTGGAAGACAGAAGATTGGGACTTGCAGGAAGCGGAGGAGTCGAAGGATCACTGGCCGGAACCCTGGTAAGCGCACGGACGGACTTTCATTCATCATCATACGCACTCGGACTATTCCTCCCATCATCATTTACGTTTCCATCTCGCCCCCATCATCCCGCCTTTACGATTTCTCCTTACGATACTCCTCGGACTGATCACGGACTGCGCCCTCATCCGCACGCATATTTTCCTCGGACTTCTCTACTATACCGGTTTCTATCGCTACGAGGAAGGCGAAACGCTTGATATTCTCCCCGTGACGCGCTGGACGCGTCACCTGCTTACGACTCAGTCTTGATTATGTACGAATCATCGCTTACGATTGCTGGCAATGATTACATCATTGCCCCTCCGCATCGTAAGGATAAAAAAGGAAAGCTACAAAGACCACAACATCCTTAGACATCGTCTAAACAAACCCACTCGCACCACCCACACCAACCAAATGTCTTCCACCCTCACCTCCTCATCGCGCAACCTCTCCACCACCGACCACACTCCCCCTACCACTCCTCCTCCCTCGCCCGTCCTCTCGCGCACTCCCACGCCCGACCCACAAGACGAAGAACTCCTTCGTCATCTCAAGAGAGTCACGGAACTCCTAAGCCGTCCGGACGTCGCTCGTGCCATGAAGAGGCCGAGAAGCCTTGACGAAGAAGCCATGCGGGAATCGAAGGGAAGATGCGGCGTCAGAGGGATTTTCCGGAAGCACGGACCCCGGTTCAAAAGCCCGGACCACGCGACGACGGCGAGGATAGGGCATCGACTAGGGTCTCCCACGATGGACGGAGAGGACGTAAAAGTAGTAGAGGCATTACTGAAGCGGTAGAATAGAATTCTATCGCTCGATTCTGGATAAGGATAAAAGGAGTGAACATCAAAACATGAGGACTCAGAAGCGTGATGCAGCCCACTCAGTCGCCCGATCTCGCGATTTTCAATACGCCCACTCCACGCTGGCTCATCGCAGTCATCAGCATCATCGTAGGGCTTACGATCCTCACCTTCCTCGCATCAACAATATTCCTCCTCCAATGGCGAAGAGCGAGCGATCGACAGCATGTTCAAGAGATCCCTCTAGAACCGCTTCGATTCAGGAACCTACGAGACGTAGATTCTAGAGAGGGGGATAGTGTTACAACTTGTCCAAGGTAATTCATTTTCCATTGCCTTATTAGGAAGGACGTCGCTAAACGACGGATTACGACTGTGCCCCAGTTCGTAACCGTCTCAACGACGCGACAACGACAGTGCCACAGATTGTCACCGTCCCGACGACAGTGCCACAGATCGTCACCGTCTCGACGGCACAGCCGCGACGGTGCCACAGTCTCATCCCCGTAGATACTTGATGCGACCGTCGCTCAATGTACATATATTTACTCGACCTCCTTTCTTATAAAAGGAGGCTCATCGAACGAGCCATTCCTCAGCTCGTTCTCTTTGTAAATACAGGACTGTTCTTAATAGAACCTCCTCTTAAAGCACTAAAGAGAATCCTAAGCCAACTAAGTTGATAGACTCGCCTAAGTCTTCCGCGAAGACTTACTGCTTCGTCTATCGACCTTTACCTTCGTATAATCGAGACGTCTGGATCACCTGATCCCACCTCTCACGCGTAAGAGTACTGTAGCCTGAGCCGCTTGTCACGTGATAAGGACCGTCCTTAACAGTCTTCACTCGAGTAAATGGGCTTCTGATACATATATACATGTTTATACATATAATCTGTATGCTACTCAAATTTCTTTCGTAGAGAGGCTATATAAGTCGCCAGTTGGTGGCGGGAACCACTGGCCCAAAGCGCAATTCGACTTCGCAGATTTTTCTCGCCGTCGAACCGGCGGTTCTGTCTTGCACGTGCACTGCATATCCGAGGTGATGTCATCGAATCACCAATTATTACCTTCACGGCGCCACCTTGCAGCCACTTGCCAGCGGCTGATCATGGGCTGAGCACCACTCACGAGTTCAGATAAGCCGTCCGAAACCGTCAGCTGTCGTCAGATTTCCGTAAGGTGCTGATCAGCTAAATCCGGTTTTTCCGACATACTACTGCCATAGCACCGGAGGATCCGAACTCTGTTCGTACGTAAAGAGTTGGAGACTCGATGTTGGTAAATGTGGAGGTAAAGCTTGTGTGAGGACACCGGAAGGGCGGATAAAGAAAAGCTAACGACATCATGGGACCTAGTGCAGAGAAACCGAGCATCAGCGAGCAGAAAGAGGCTGAGAGAAATTGCATAGGTCCGAACCGACTTTAACAAATCCGCCTTTGTCCGGATAACGCGGCCCGAGATGCCCGACACTTACGTACTCTGGTTTACTCACCTGGAAAAGCCTCTCGCTCAGCGGTCTTCAGGACACACACTCTATCATGTTCACAGGTCTCGTACGCATTTTCACCCGCTCTCGCCCTTCAATGATGCGAGCCGAGTTTCCAGATCGAACAACTGGGAACGGTGGATTCCATTCTGCGCGATGAAGGCGGATGCACATTGACCGTATCACATTCGGGGCCCATTCTCGACGACTGCCGCATCGGCGACTCGATCGCTGTGAACGGCGCATGCTTAACAGTGACTAAATTCGACCCAAAAGAGAAGGATGGGTGGTTTGAGGTGTGGCTGGCGAACGAAACATTAGAGAGGACGGACCTTGGTAAGTATGTTCCTCTTTCTGTTCGTCCATCGGTACGACGAAGCTGCCTTCAGGTGAACGCAAAGTCGGAGATCAGTTAAACCTTGAACGTGCTATGGGTGCGCACGTTAGGTTCGGTGGCCACTTTGTACAGGTGCGTCTTCACACGTCCGTATGAGACGATTGCGCTTCACGTCCTTCCCACTAGGGCCACGTTGATACGACGGCGACGTTAATCTCGAAAACCCCCGATGGGGATTCCTTGAGGCTTCTATTCCAGCTACCTGCTCCGACGCCCTCTCGGCCATCTCTGCTCCCATACCTGATCCCGAAAGGCTACGTCGCGATCGACGGCACATCACTAACGCTGACTGAAGTCGAGGATGGGGAGCGGACGTTCGGTGTGATGTTGATCCAGCATACGCAGGAAAAGATCACATTGAGCAGGAAGGAAGTGGGGTCCAAGGTGAACATCGAGGTGGACATGGTGGGAAAGTACGTGGAGAAGAGCGTTACGGCAGCGCTTGGAGGAGGAGGGGGCGAGGGGATTCGAGCGCTGGTAGAGAAGATCGTGGTGGATGTGCTGGCAAAGAAGGGGGTGCGGTGAACGGAGGTGTACTTACGGTGTAGAGAAGGAAAGAAATGTGATGCTTCGGTTGTGAACTTGCGGGGAGATCGGCGCGAGGAAGCCGAGGGAGTGGAATGCGCGGACTTGGTTCGTTCGCTTGGTCGCTCTCTACCACGACCTCCTCGACTTCTCAACCTCGAACTCACTCGCATGAATGACTATGGACGGCTCCTCCGCACGAAAGGCACGCCGTCCTCGCTTCATTTATTCAGCGGAGGTGAATGTTGACCGAGAGCGCAGGTTACCGCCAAGGTCGACTTCAATAACATCCTCAATCGCCCGCCCTCGTCGCGACCGGTGTCCCCCTACAAATCCCTCAACGCGCTCCCCGACAACCCACGACCGAAGGCCAAAGTTAATAGCAGCGCAACGTTCAGCGGAAAGACGCGAAGGGTATCTGGAACTTCCTCCGTTGTCACCAGCAGTCCAACCGTGAAGACACTGAGCTCGATATCGGCCATTCCTCGCCCAACTTCCCCCTCCAAATTCCCAACGAGAGAACTTTCATCCACACGTTCCGCCATTGATGCGCCCACCTCCAAGGCCAAGGCAACCCTTACAGCCCACGCACTCTCCCGACAGCGCTCCTTGACCTCTACGCTCGCCCATCCGTCTCCAACCGCCCCTAGACCCCGTCGAGGTAGCGCCACCTTCTCCGCCGCTGGCTCAACGACTTCCCCCAGCTCATCTTCCCACCTTTCACCTGAGAGTGCTGCTGGCTCAAGTCATGTTCGTGTCCGATCTAAGGTCAGCGGCCTCGCCAAGGCCAGTGCGATCAGTGCTCCAAGTAGTCCCTCCGGTGGACATCCCCCTTCTTCTAGTCCACCTGGAACCCACAAGCCGGCGTCACCGCCGTATGCGACTACCCGTCCAGCTCGTCTTCGGGCGCGCTCACCTTCCATTCCCGACTTCTCAGGTTCGGCACCTCCGTCTCCGACTTTGTCCTCCGCCCCGTACCCGATAACAACCGGTGCCCCCGCAGCGAATCCCCATCGCTATCAACCACATCGACCCGTCCCTGCCCCTCTCAACACTCGCTACCAACCCTTTTGTGCTTCGAATGGATCCGAGGCTGCACGCCATGCAAAATCGGCATCTACGTCTGACAGTGATATTCAAGACATGCTTCCCCTTCCGCCTCCACAGTCACCGCCCACTTCGACTCTATCATTCTCCTCGCATTCATCACGCTCGTCCTCTCAGGTCACCGGGGGAACGTCCGACGTCAGCTCAAGCACGGCACCAACATTCCACTCTTACTTGAACGGCGCAAAGCCTCCAGATGTGGACCATGTTCCTCGCAACGCATTCGATGCCATCGTCGACCTTTTTGACCCTTCATCCAGACGTTCCTCGGCGGCCAGCACTGTGCAGAACACGTTATCGACCCTAAGCGTGCCGAAATCGGAGGGTAGCCAGATCAGACAAGAGGCCAAGTCCAACCGAAAGGTAACTGCTCAGATATCTCTCCCCTCTTTTGGCCCCGAAATGCTGAGACGGGTTTTCTGCAGATCGAGGACCTCGAGATCACGAACCGGTCCTTGCTCGCGATCAACTCCTCACTTGAGGCCACACGACACAAACAAGCCAAGGAAATCCGCGAACTCCGTCGTAAACTACGCGAATCGCGTCTCATACTTCCTCCGCGCGCATATCGCGCTGTCAAGTCCTCTTTAAAGCCCGAAGAGGTGGCAGATGATGAAGATCAAGACGACGAAGAGGAGGAAGAGGAGGAAGGTGATGTGCCCGACGCATTCACCGCTCACGATGAGACGTACAAGCGCGTCAGGGGGCTGCTGGACGGCCTCCTTGAGAGCGCGCGCAAAGCGCTCGCGTCCACGCCGGAAGATTTTCGCGACACGGCGGTTGCCAAAGTGCTCAGCGCAGAGGAGGTGCGCTCTTGGGCCGTTGGCAGCGCCGACGATGGCTCAGACGCACGCTCAATCGTGGACCATCCAGGCGACGCGACGACAGATCTCGAACTTGACTCAGAAGATGAACAAGCGCGTGACGGCGCGGTTTCGCCCTCCCGCATCGCGGTACCCGAAGACGACGACGGGCTCAGCTCGGAAGACGAAGTGGAAACCATGATGGACATTTCGCCTCACGGGAGATTACCCCCAATAACTGTCACGCTTTCATGATGTTTATGACCTCAGCCATCCTGGATTTCCCATCTTTGCGTTATTGCTCCTCTTATGCTCCTCATGTACTCGAAGGATTATATACAGTACTGCATTCTTCATGTCTTATACCCGCACTCTCTACCATCTCTCCATCGCACTGCACGGTCTCCTCGCATTCCTTTCCCCATCCCAACGTCCGTCCATTCATCATCATAATGCATGCATCTATAGATATAATGGAAACTCGTATACAAACAAATAACGACCGATTCAACTGCTCGCTGTGTGCTCGCCAGAAGTCCGCCGTCAAAGGGAGAGATACTAAAAATCGATCTAGCGTGTAGGGTAACATGCAGTCCATTCCGAGGATCCCTCTTCCATCACTCTGCCCCGCGTTGAGCCCTCTTCGCCAGCTAGAGGTTGTTAAGTCAGTAAGTCGTTCGAACGACAGTCGCGTAAATATACGTACCGCAGCAGCCAAATCAAGTTGCCCAGGTGCGCCCACACTCGGCCTGACACCCCCACCGCCAGGCCGCGGAGGTGCGGCCGGGGGCCTCGCGGCGGCGGGAACAGGAGGTTTATTTCCGAAAGCCGGTTTGGGAGCTCCAGGTTTCGCGGCGATAAGTGGCGGGGCAGGTTTCTTTCCTGCAATCGGTGGGGGTGGAGGCTTCGCGCCCAGTGAGCTGGCTGGGCGAGAGCTGGCGGGAGTAGATCCACTAGAGCCACCGTTGGAAGCACCGTTGGGTGTTGGCTTCTTCCAGGGAGTAGAGGATCCATTGGAGGCACCCATTCCAGGAAAGACGGACACGGGCTTCGCGGATGCGTCCGCGGAGACGGATTGAACGGGGACCTTAACTTTGGGAGCAGGAGCAGCCGCCGGCTTGACCACTGGAGCTGCTGCTGCCGCAGGCGCTGGAGGTACACGGCGAGCAGCAGGCGGAGGGGGAGGCGGCGGGGCAGGAGCCGCCTTCGGTCTCGGCGGAACCAGCTCAAGGTAATTGCTCGGGGCCCATCCTTCGGTGGCGCCCTTCTTCACTAGCCACCAATCACCCTGTTTCTCGACTAACTCCACGAGATCATCCTTCGCCAGCGACATCTCGCCGTCTTGACCCTCGAAGGGAAACTTGGCGCGGTACATCTCCACATCGGGCTCTTCTGGAGGTGGCGGCGGCGCAGCGGGACGACCCGGTGGAGGAGGTGGTGCACGAGGTGCAGCATTGTTGACAGCAGCTTTTCCGCCACCGGGGAGCGGCCGTGAGGTCGGCTTTGACCTTGATGCAGAGGGCTGAAGAGTGCAAGATTAATATAGGCATGCCATCTAGAGGACGTACGAACTTGCGATGGGCCACCCTTCTTCAACAGTTTACCCTCTGTGATAGGCCGCACGACGCCAGCCTTCCTCTTCGCGGGTGGTCTCGACCGGCTGTTTGCTGGTTCACCTGTAGGCACATGGACTGTGTGGCTCTTGTACAGGTCATCCTTCTGAACAGTCTCGTCACGCATGGACTTGATTTGCGCCCGTTTCTCCTTCTTCTTAGCGTAGTCGATCCTATACGGTTTGTTAGCACAGAAAATATTTTCATCTCATCCCACGCACGTTGGACCGATAAGGAGGGTGATGCTGCCCGAAGACTGTTGGACCAGAATGGAGGCAAGCTCGGTTTTGAAGTAGCAGCTGAGAATAGGGTCGCCCTCCTCAGAGGCGTTCGCATTCAAGACCTAACCGCAAATTTAGCGCATACATATACACAGTAATGAAGGCAACGTACGAGCCAGTCGTCTCTGAGATTGGTCATCGCAATACTCTTGATTGTCACGATCGGTATCTTGCGTTCCAGGGTGGTCAATGCCTGTCCATCCCTCGCGGTTGTCACGCATATATGGACACCCTTTGAAGTCTGGGAGCCGTGTGAGTAACGGCCAATGCAAAAAATGACAGTACACACAACCACGAGGAACCGGGGACTGGGTTTACTGGAGCGACCAAGTTTTGAAACCAAGAGTTGTGCTCGCGAACTAAACAAGACTTCTTCCGCTGATTGGTGGATTTCATCAGGACACAACATAAAAGTAAGCTACAAAGACACTCACATCCAATACCGCAAGCAGACTTCAATTCGTCGCCCAGTGCACTGTGCCCGTTCACGTCAAGATAATCGCCCATGTAGCGACGGTAGCTGATCAGACTGAAGCGCCTTCGTTCCTTCCTGTCCGCCAAGATTTGGTGGCCGTAGTCCCTCTTTTGCGCATAGACGATCGCCTCCTTGTTGTTCTTCCAGAACCTCTGAATGCGCCTAGCGCATTCGTGCTTGTATCGCATGTAATTGCGGAAGGCACGCTGGATCCGGCGAGCCATATTGTGCCAATAGCGGTCACGCATAGTTTCAAGGGCAAAGAGCTGAACAGACGTCAGTCAGCGAGATACAAATTACAACATGACATGCTCACGGTCTCCGGGTTTTTAATAAACGCCTTTGTCACGCCCATCTGCCACTCCTCTTTGGCTATACCGGTGTCTGTTAATATCCTCTCGCATCCAGAGCGCGGGTCGCCGGTCCACGTATAGTCGCCTGCGTATGAAGTATTGGGTGACAAAAGATAGAACCGTTCCACCATCTTCTCGAAGGTGTTACGGTACGCAAAGCCGGCGCGCCTGACACGAATATTCTCTTGGAGACCAAGGTATTTGATCTGGTGCAGGACAGCCTTCGTATCGTATTCTGTAGCACTTCGATTCTGGTTCGGCTTGATGGTTCGAATGTATGAGGGTTGCGCTCGCTTGAGGTTCTCGACAAGCGCTCCGGCGGACGCCTTAGGGCACTCAGTGATTGAAGTTACATCAAGTGTAGGTCATACCTTGATTCTGTCCCCAGCCGTAGGTGGCCGCTTTTTGCTGTTAGGGTCTGGACGATCGGGGAACAGCCCTTGTAGGAACTGATTGCCGCTGGCAGAGACAAGGTCGAGCAGGTCCTTAACAAGGGCGTCCTTGTTCTTGTCCGTCATGCCTGTAACGTTATACATGACATCGCCGGCGTAGTGCTTAACCAGAAACTGTCCTCCTCGAGTTTCGAAATGAGGATTGGATGCAAGGGCAGAAGCGCGCTGAATGAAACTGTTGTCAGCAGCGGCCGGGTCTGCGTGTGCCGTTGCTGTTGCATCGTTCAGAGCGGCGAAGATTCCCGGTGGTCGACGTTCTTCGATGAGGTCACAAACGATCTTGTTATCAAAATATTTGATTGGTGTCCAGGTGATCTGCTCTCGAGCATACTCCTCTTGCTCGGTCTTGAGGGTCAGCTCGATGAAGATCTGCTGTAACTTCTCGTTGACGTAGTTGATGCAAAGCTGCTCAAAGGAATTGTCCTGTATAACACAGAAAGTGAGTACGGACGGGAATTAGTGTGATTGATAACCGACTGACTTGGAAGATCTCAAAGCCAAAAATGTCCTGTGCAGAACATGAGCATGTCTCGGATGTCAATATATATCGCCGCACCAAAATGCCGACCAGCTGAGCCGTTGCCGCGCGAGGCTTCATGGATACGTTTATTCGAGAAACGATCCATTCAAAGAGATTGTTGTATATAGCCTTCGCGAGAGCGTCACGTCCGGCCGCGGCCTGAGCAGGGTTCAACGGAACGTCGTAAACCGATCCACGTCTGCCTCCTCGTTGCGTTTCCACGACTTTCGATGTTAAGACCTTCTCAACTTGAGAGCCGTCAACCTCCATGAGATACGCCACGAAATCCGAGACGCCTGTGTCCTCGATAAGGGCATTTCCGTCGTCCTTCTCTCCGTACGTGACGTTCCCTAGCCATAGAATAATCGCCAACATTCGGAAAATCTCGCTCTGTTCCGTGTCACTGAGCCCGATCACTTGCATGGCAGCCTGGTAGCATTGATTGGAGATCCATAAAGATACAGAAAAGAAGGTACTTACAAGCGTTTCCGAAAAGTCGCGCGTATCGTCGATACCCTCCACCTCCAAGCATCCACTTTGATTTGTGTATGCGTACGCTTCCGGTCCTTGGATTCCAAACGCCTCTGTGTGTGGAAATGTATAAGACAATATTAACATACCGGACCACTGGTCATACCGCGCTGTTCGTCTGAGGCTGCCTTTGTGAATTGGTAGAAGATGTGGAAATCACGCTCGTCCTTTACTTGTCCGACTACTCTGGCCTTCTCCAGCAGGTAGTTGGTAATCTGGGCTCCAACAGGTTCTGCATTGCTGTTGAACATGATCTCCAGGTATTTCCCCTTCATGGTAGTCAGGGAAATATGCAGAACGCTTCATGAAAAGACTCACATGCCGACTTGAATTGTTGTTCCGTAGTGTCTTTGCGCATCCGAAACTCTCGAGCAAGGGATTAGTGGCCAGCACCATCTCCTTGATCTGTTGGATACTATTGTCTTCTCCACCGGACACTGCAGCGATGTATTGCATGATACGTTTCGCAGCCTCTGTCTTCCCCGCACCCGATTCTCCGGAAATGATGACACACTGATTCTCGTGGTAGGCCTTCATATTGTAATATGCAGACTCAGCGATACCAAAGACGTGGGGGGGGACTTCCAGCCTGTTCTTGCCCTGATACCTGTGCAGGATATCATCGGTGTAGATGCCCAGATCTAACAACGGTAAGCCTAATGGCAGCGATGAGGAGCGTAGATGCCACACACCTCGGAAGGGATTAACAGAGATTAAGACACCTCCGATATACGTGTAGATCTCCCCGCTCGTCCACCTCTTCTGGAGGTTATCGTTGACACTCTCGTTGCTGATGGTGGTCAACAGCGTCATATCCGACACCCCCACTGTCTTCTTCTTGAAACCTTCCTTCCAGTCCGCCTACACCGCGCAGTCAGTCGCCGCCAGCCAGTGTTTATTATGTTTTATGACACTGACCTTCTGAACCTTCGCTGGACCTTTCTTGGGAGCGGCGGTCGCCTTCTTACCGGCCTTCTTGGACGGTGCCTAGGCTCGGATTAGGTAGGAAAGGAAATCGTCATAACGGAGTACATACCATGTTGAGTATGTGTACTCTACGAGTGTTTGAAAGAAGGAACTGATGGGTGTACAGCGAGCAATGTGGGTGAATCTGAGTCGGGCGAGGGTAGAAGGAGTTACAGAGGGTAACGGCCGGGATCGCGGCACGGCACGATTGCGGTCACGTGCCACCCATCATGAAACACACCTGAGTCTCCGACTCGAAAGCAGAACTCAGTGGCTATCACTCGATTCACAAGAGTAATATGCGTCTGAGGTCCAGAGGTCTATTAAGAAATGTACATAGTTCATGAGGGTCTGTTCGATATCGCTACATCCACCATAATATAAGTACTGTCATGTAGGAAGTTCCATCCCAACATTCATCAGACGCTTCAACGCCTCCGCCGTGGGCCTCAATACCTCTGGTTTCCCTCCATTTTCCTTAAGCACCTTCACGAGTGCCTGAAGGAGTAGCTTAGCTTCTGGTGTTCCAATAAGTGAGGTAACGAGTTCTGCGTCCAGATTTTCGAGGAAATTTTGGATGCAGACAACTCCACGATGAACCAATCCAGGGTCTGAGGGTGCGAAGGATGAACCATCCCTATCCTGGTCGTCGTGTGTATCCAGGATGGACGGGTCGATGAGCTGGACAAATGTTCTGATGACTCGACCATGCTCCTGTTCCAAGCTGTAAAGGGAACGGCAAGCGTGTGGCGACGCGGTCAACGTCGCCAGTGCGCCTGACGCAGCCAGTCGAGTGGGAAGATCGTCAACATCAGACAGCGCCAGCAGTACGTGCAATTTGGACTTCGCGCCGTCCGAAGATCCATCGCCCGCATAGCGATCGAAGATCTCGTCCGAACCAGCCATAAGATTGCATAGCAGCTCAGTGGCAGCACGTCGAATGAGGGCGTGGTCTTCCAACATCAGAAACTCGACTTTGGATACGAGTCCTTTAGCTTTGGCAACACGTTCGGCGGCCTCTGCGCTATGGGATGAGATGTTTGTTAGGGCCATCATCGCTTCGAAGCGCTGCAGGAGGGAAGAAGAGGTATGGGAAAGCAAGATGGCAAAGGGACGGATAGAATCATGTATAGCACCCGAGTCTGGTCCAAAAACTTGGACAGGGGAAGCAGTGATAGCGAGTTTAGCAAGGGCTTGTATGGGTGTGAGGATGGTAGAATCGGGTTCCTTTTCCTCTGAGGGAGAAGTAGGCAGGGATTTGCGGATAACGTCGACCAGGGCGCGTGCCCCACCACTCTGGAGGACCCGTCCTCGATTTTCCTTGTCCTCGACGAGGCTGAGCAAGGCCTTGGCCACGGTCAACCTCATACCTTCGCTGTCACTGACACGAAGAGCGGTCGTGAGGACGTTCAATCCACCATATTGAACGATTTTGGACCCTCTCCGCTTGGCATGTTCGTCGTCCTCGAGGACATCATCCCCTTTACCTCCTGCTTTCGATGCGGAGCCGCTACCTGCCTTGGCCATACGTCGAAGCTTCTCTATTTGTGCATCCTCGGCGGAGAGGCGGGGGCGATACGTGGATAGATTGGATATTATCATAAGGACACCATAGAGGATCGTGTGACTGGGATATTCGGGGGAGGCCGGCGTCGTAGCACCTTTGCGAGGGACTGCAAAGGAGAAAAGGCGCGACAAAAAGGTCGGGTCATCCACTAAGGACTCTTTCACCACGGGTTCGACAGAGAGGTAAGCCAAGCCTTCCACTGCATCGGATAGGGAGTCCTTGTCGCCGCTGACCACCAGGCCCTTCATCATATCCACCAGTTCTCTGTCTGCCCCGCTGCTGTCCACCAATTCTCCCTTCGGGAGGTCTGCAGCATCGGACTTGGCCCCTCTCGATAGCTTGACTACAGCAATGGCTGCCGACGCTCGCAAAGATGGATCCTTCGTCTTGGCCAGAGTCGACTCCAACCACTTCAGGCAATCCGAAGGCAAAACGGCTCGGCAAGACTTGTGGCCGCTTGCTTGTGAAAGAAGTCGCGCGCATTCCCTTGACACGGATTCGGAGGGATAAAGATCGAGGACATCGGTGATAGCAGTGAGAATGTGGTCCTGTGAAAAAAGGGATGCAGCGGCTTGCCAATCGACCTGGAACAGGGCGGAGAGGAAGGATAGGCCGGCGAGGATGTCTTTCTCGTCCGGGTCTGCGATGCGAGCGACAGCGACTGATAACTTTCTAGACAAATTTTCTGTTCCAGGATCTGTTTCTCCTTCGCCCTTTGGTGGAGAGGAAGCGCGGACACCTTGACAAACGAAGCGAGGACTAGATAGGCCTTGGATCGTTGCGCGGCATCTTGGTCGGGGGTGAACGCGCCGGTTAAATAAGAAAGCTCGTCTGGCAAACCCTGTAGGGGGTCTGGGTAGGATGGGGGCGGATCAGGTGGGACGTCCTCGAGAATGGCCATGGGAAGGGGATTTTGGTGGGGGTCTGAAAGAGGAAGCCATCATTGAACGTTGACTCGTTTTCCGCGTACATGCATATGTATATGTACTTACAATAATTGAATTTACTTTGTCCCGTAATTCCCGCCATCACCTTGGACTCTGGTCGACACCTCTGGCAACATCATGTCAGCCCTCAATTTAGCGGAAAGCTCTTCTGCGAATACGCCTTCCTACGAAAAACATCGCATCCATGCTGGCGACACTGTTTTACTGCGACTTCCCTCCGGCGATGTAAGGAGCTACAAAATAGAGAAGGATGTGTATGTCTTTGGCTAGGTCCTTATTTTTTGCGCTCGTCGTACTGACTGTTCGGAAGACCAGTAACTTTGGGGAGGTTGGGATCCTTCCCTGCCAACGAATTAATCGACCAGCCGTATGGCTTGACGCACGAGATCGCAGGGAAAGAGCTTCGTGTTATACCACCTCGTAGCATGGAAGACATAGGTTCGTTCGTTGGTGCTCGTCGTATTGTGTCTTCTTAATCCATTTCAGAGGATACCGAAGCAACGAACGAGCTAATCAACGACGGGCAGTTCGTCCAACCATTAACATCTCAGGAGATCGAGGCATTGAAACAATCGGGCGTCCATGCGTCGGTCCGTTGCTTTGCGTTGGTTTCGGTATCTTTTTACTCACGTCGTTACCTATAGGACATAATAAAAAAGCAGATTGAGATGCATGCGAATTATTCGCTGAAGACAGAGTATAGCAAGGACAAGTACAAGAAGAGGAAGGAGGCCAAGTAGGTCCAGCTTTCCTCTTCCGACGACCACGCTGTCCTAAGTGCTCCAGGAAGGTACTCAAAATCATTCACCACGATTGAGCCGACACTCTTCAATGTCTGCGAGTACTGGTTCAAAAAGGATCAAAGCCGCATACGTGATTTGCGCATTGACACGCTATCCCAAATGCTGAACTTGGCGAACGTGCGGCCAGGCGGACGATATATAGCGGTAGATGATGCGTCAGGCCTGCTTGTGTCGGCGATACTGGAGCGAATGGGGGGTAAGCATGTCCATGGTCGCAGCCTAGTCTCTGTTCACGGACTTTCTAGGCAATGGTAGATTGATCACGATTTGTGACGTCGATTCTCCCCCAGCGTACCCAGTCATGACGCAGATGAACTTACCGAAGGAGCTCGTCACTCCTGTGCTAACGTCCCTCAACTGGGCGACCGCTGACGAGGAGTATACACCAAGTAAGTGCATCTGTTCCCGCAATCCGTTTCCTTTCCTAAAACGCCATAGTTTCCTTGACAGCTGAGGCAAAAGAAGAGCCGGAAAAGTCAGAAAAACACAAAGTGCGACTCAACAAAAGGAAGGCAGTCTCCGACTTACTTGCCAACACCAGAGAAGAACTTTTCGCAGGAGAGTTTGAAGGGCGAGTACTTCTTGTATACTTTCCCTCCTCGGCTGACAAACAGCCTGCAGCCTTCTAATTGCCAGTGAATACGATCCTCACACAATATTGGAGAAACTATACTTGTATCTGGGTGGTTCGGCTTCGGTGACTGTTTACAGTCCTCATCTACAGGTACATCCCCCTCGGCACTTGCATACCACGTCGTTCACACAAAAAATAGGTCCTTTCTGAACTGCAAAGTAAAATGCGCCTACAAGGCCAATATCTCGCACCCAGTGTGACTGAGACGTGGCTACGACGTTATCAGGTCTGTCTGCATTCACAGCGACAACTACATTCCCTGAACTTTTCTTCAATAGGTTCTTCCTGGACGAACGCATCCCATGATGACAACCAGTGGCTCTGGTGGATACCTCCTCCACGCAACACGGATGTATGCGGCCATTGAGCCATTGACGTTTCACAGAGCGTACTTAACATCTGACGACGCCCTACTGACAGTTACGATAACCCGAATGCGCAGTCGGTGGCGGTCCATCGTCGACCAAAAGTAAGAAAAACCGGGGCGTCTACTGAGCAGAGCGCACAGCAAGAGGGCACCACCGGAAGGGAAGAGGATTTCTCTGCGCCGACAGCGGGCCCATTCTCAACAGAGCCGGAGAGCTGACACGTATTTGGTTTATGTTTCTTTCTTATTTGACAACATGCAGCCGTCTGTCGGGTTGAGCCAATCCACTATCAATGAAGGAGTCGTAAGTGCGTATCATGGCGTGAAATAGAATACGGAAATGAATCAAGGTTGTGCAGGGGTATCAGGGAAAAGAACCGCGAATATCTGAGCACAAGTTTAGCGCATATATCCTTTGCAAAAGTGAGGGTACGAACCTCGTCGAGTACAGTATACACGATATGTTGGTTAAGGCGTCTATTCTGCAATACGGCAAAGATGCGACGAGCACCTCTACGGGCGTTTGACCTGCCGATCATGTTCGCCACAAGATCTGTGTTTTTAATATTCAATAAATGCACGGATAATAAAGAAGGTAAAATGTACCCGGCATCAGGGCAGAAAGCTTTCTGTTGGCATCGTCCCGTGTTCTCATCCTTTCCTCCCTTGTACGAGGGATAGATGATGGCTTCATCTTCCCGCCTGGCCACATCGAGTCCCGGAATATATTAATGAAGCCCATTATGTGAGATTCGTCCAAGAACGAAGTGAGCGTCTCCCGCAATTTCCTATCTTATAGATCAGCGTCCGTCCCCGCCGACTTCAGCACTATAACTCACCGTTCCACGGTGCTTCCTAAGACCTGCTGAAGGATGGTGACGATAGCCTGTCGACGCAGCCAGTTGTTCTTCTTGTTCAACTCAAAGACGGCTAACACGAGGTCTGAAATCGGCGCAGAAAAGGTGGAGGTGCTGGTCTCTCCATCGAGAGGTTTCAAATCTCCAGAGAATTGCAGGAGGGCATCGTCGGATGCTGTCTTTCCCGACGCCCCAAGGGCCTGTGCCACAACATCCTCGTCATTGACCGAATGGCCCACGATCCCTGCTAGATCTGCTGCTTGTCGTGTCAGACGTTGCAACATGACGTCCAGCATCGAGGGCCCAAAGAACATATCGTCGATACTTTCGGCGACCGTGTTGTAAACTGACTTGACGAGGTTAGAACCGGGGAGGGCAGGGACAGACGTCGATGCCTTGGCAGCGTCGGAAGATCGACCCTCAGGTTCCGAGACAATGAAGGGAGAGTTACGTGAAAGAAAGGCTCGGAGCTCGTCACTCTCGCAAACGGCAGGGATCAACACCACATTCTAGGGGTATAGGTAGGTAAATGATATTGGATGAACAGTCCCGAGAACACACATACCTGAAGATATTTCTCCAAGGATGTTCGTCGTGTATCGACGAAGCTAGAAGATAGCGCAGTGACCAAGCGTTTCCCTGGAAAGTCTAGTCCTCGGATCTTTGCAAATCGCTCCCGGAGCCTGTTATGCATGTTCAAAAACTCGTTGTACCTGCGCGCGACCACCCATCCTGTAGTAACAGTGCCATCCGGCGCCAGCTGCTGGACCTCGACAAGGTAACGTACGATGCCCTTGCCGTTCTCCTCGCCGACCACCGAGTTAACGATCGCCAGCCGAGTTCTGTCAGGGATTATGCGGTTGTCACTGTCTTGCTGCTCGTATTGTGACTTTTGGAACGCGAGCTCGCGAATCTCTCGCGTGAGCGCCGATTTGGACTTGTGTAACAATCGTTTCTCCTGCTCGTCTCCCGTAAGATCGGCCTTTTTGATCAGAGTGTCCAACATCGCGTCTTGGGTCTCCAGAGCGGATATTTTGTTCGACAATCTTGCAATCTCATGAGAGAGCTGGAAATCACCTGGACGGGCCATTTGAATATCATCATCTGCTCTGTGGTCTTGAGCATCATCGCCTTTATCCTCTAAGAAGTCCTCCTGGGAACCGGAACGTTGGCTGTGGAGTAAGAAGGGGACATCCTGTTCGGAGAATGAGTCGAAGAGGCCGCCAGGGGCAGGGCGTTTGCGCTCGGCCTGCTGGTTGTCGAGCGCGATGATGTCCGTCAACGCTGCTTGAATGGCGTCGACCGTCGACCGACTCTCCCGTGTATCCTGCGTCCTGTCGTCGGGATCGTCGAAGAGTGGTGCTCGAGTTTCACGACTCTCAGAATCGGATGCTGGCGACATTAAGAGATCCAAGGTAGACGGAGAGGGACGGAATGGGGAGCTGGGAGGTGGGTCCGGCGAAGGAGTAGTGGAAAGCTTCTCCGGACGACCCGTAAATGAGGCCGCTGAACCAAGTGGTAGGATGAACGACGGAAACGAGTCCGCCCGCTGTACGGGCGAAGGTAAAGGGTGCTTTGCTTTGGTGGTGGGTACCATTACAGTGTCCCGACTGGCCAAGGACGGACGTCTTGGACGTGGTGAACCAACGGATGAAGACTGTCCTCGGCTACCGTTGATATCCTCCACTACGCGGAACCATAACTCGGACCGTTCAAAATCCTCGAAGTCTTGTTCCATGGCCTTCTCAACCTGCTGCTGTGCGAGCATGACAGACCGACGGGCTTTGCGTTCCACCACAGGCGAAGGATGATCAGTGGCCACGAACTCACGAATGGCTGCTGCATGCTTTGCAGAGACGGATATGAGGGCTGGGTGGGGGGTTGCAGAGGAGAAATAGAGTTCGAAAATCATGGATACGTCCTCTTTTACGGTGGAAGAATCCGATGGGCCTGGAACAGGATCCCCCTCGTCGTCCGAGCCTGAGTCCACGGATTCCAGGGGGTTCTTGAAACTTTCTACAGTCAACCAAAACTGCACCAGTAGAGAACGGTCGCGGCGGTCCAAAAACTCCATAAAGTATGACAATGAGTTCGGATTTCCAAGGATATCACGCAGCGTCAGACGAACCGCAGACCCCGGATCTGCTACCGAATGTCGCTGCCGTGAATCGGTTATAATTTGACCAACAAGGAAAGTGAAAGTCACTCACTCCTTCATCAAGCCCGCCTAGGACACTTATCCTCTCCTCGGCTTTACGCTTCGCAGTATAAAGCCTATCCAGGAAGGCGACCACATCTTCAGTCTTCTCCCCGTTTATCCAGTCTTCCCGCTCGTGGTTCGCTTATAGCCCATACGTTAGAAAGGTACACTCGCCAAGGGAACAACACTCACCAAGCAGTAACCGTGTCCTCCTGATCTCGCCCACGATGTCGTTCTTGAGGCGTCGGGCATCCAAGAGGGAGGATGTGCGAGAGATGCTCCGTAAAAACGATTCAAAGTGGCGAGCATCAGTGCGGACTGTTATTGTTTCTGGGACAGATGACTTTGGAGAGGCTATACGGTGTTCGGGTTGTGGGATTTGAGCTTCCAAAATGTTTCGAACCTTGGATATCAGACGTCTAAAAGGAGTTTATGAGCTGAATGCGGTTGTATGCTCTCGAAGATGGCTCACTGTTGCCGGATTGCTGCCCCTGCCTGGTGAACCTCAGTAATGGGAACATACCTATTACGTTACATGCTCACCAGCTGGTCGATCGTCCGATTCCAAAAATCAGGATCCGAAAACATGTCCAACAAGGGATAAAGGACGGAGCACGACACAATCTCGCGCACGACGATGGTAACGGCTTGACTGCGAGCCTCGTTCTCAGGAAGGATAAAAGGCAATGCACGATCTATCAGTCGCTTGAGGTGAGCCTCCTCGGACTGTTTGGTGAAGCTTGACGAAAGGTTGTCCACTGCAGAATGTAGCTTTCCCCCGCCCTTGCCTGCGTAGCGGCTCGCGAGCAACATGTCTAACTCGTCTGACTCGGTCAGCCTCCGTTCTAACCCTGCACCTCGAAGGGCAACCTCGGACTCGCGGAACTGTTCCACATGGGCTGTTATCTTGGGTAGTATGCGCTTGACGAGAATATCTGCTAGATCCAACGACTCTAGGGTCTTGAGAAGTCGCTCGAGCGAGCTGTGCAAGGTGGAGGAGATGGCGGTGGGGAAGGACGGTGAGGACGAAATATCCTTGTACCAGGTGAGGACAAAGTCCCGTACGATCATAATAAGAATGTCATTGACGGCAGCAGATATCATGGGCGAGTCTGGGTGTATGGGCGGTAAGGACTGTGGAGGTTTGTAGGCCCATTGGGACCTGGTGAGGACGACCTGCCAGGCGGCCGGTGTAGAGAAGGCGAGGGGTCGAGCTGGGAGGGTGGTGGCATGATTCCACCGTTTCCTCGTGTCCAGGGCATATCCAACGACGGTATTGAACGAGATACAAGCAGCGAGGAGCAGGAGCAGGAGGATTGGAGAAATGAGGATGAGGGCGAACGGAGAAGCGACTATGCGGAAAATGATGGGGATGGCGACGGAGAGAATAGCGACAAGGACGACATGGGATGTGTTGGGTGGGTGCATGGTAGCCTCCGAGGATGTCTGGGAGCCATGGGCACTGTCCGCACTTCAAAACGCCATGGCCGTTTACAGTGCTTGCTGCAACTCGAGAACTCCAGTGCTTCTTTCAGCCGTGACGCGTGACCGTGTGAACGACGCGTCTCGCTCTCGCAGCGCGTTTCGGAGCTTCGGCCGTTCCCTCCGATGACATCCCCGCACCGGTCACCTCTGCCTTTTGCCTCATTCCACTCAGTCTGACCTACTCCTCCCTTTTTCCGTACCCTTCACCGAGAGGTATAGAAAGTATCATTATACCTCATCGTCTTTGCATTGATCCACCCCCTCACCTCCCAGGGTAGTCAGACACGTCCCGCGTCCGCACGTCGAGTCCATTTAGACACAATGTCCTCACAACCTACGCCATCGCAACCCCGACCGCTCACCACTGCCGAGGGGTTTGCTCTTGGTGGAGTCGCCGCAAGTATCGCTGTCAGTAAGCTGACCGCAAGCAACCTCGACACCCAACTGACGGGCTATGTCAGGTTACGTTCTCCAACCCAGCAGAGGTTATGAAGACCCGCATGCAGCTTCAGGGAGAGCTGACGAAGGGCGGCGGAAAGAAGGTCTATAACAATGTTCTCGACTGCTTCGCAAAGACGTGGAGACACGAAGGTTTGAAGGGAATCCAGAGAGGCCTGCCTCCAGCGGTACGCGCTTGTTGACCCATGCTACATCTCCTCACTGACTCGCATCCTCCAGTATGCGTATCAGGTAGATCATATATTCCGCGCCTCTTCTGCCCTCTGACCGAACTGTCCTCTCAAGATCCTTTTGAACGGCTCCCGTCTGGGTGCGTTTTTTGCCTTACCAGCATGACCGTCGTTAACATCCATTCAGGTTTTTACGAGCCCTTCAGAAAGGCAATCAACCGCATGGTCGGGTTTAGTCCTCTCGACCAAGTCCCTGTCACCTCGGTTGCCGCTGGAGCGGCAAGCGGCGCTGTTGGAGGTATGAAACCGCTGCATATATGCGCCCCTTTACCTAATAATCTGTTGCCGCCAGCTTCGCTTGGGAACCCTCTGTTCTTGATTAAGGCTCGCATGCAAGTAGGTGTTTTTGGGTGTACAACTTTATCGTTCGCGTCTCACACCCTCGATCAATAGGCGTACTCTCCTTCGCTTCCGGTTGGCGCGCAACATTATTACAAGAGCTCCTGGGGCGCTCTGAAAACAATATACCAGAAGGAGAAATTCAGAGGACTCGTTCGAGGCATTGACGCCGCCATCCTGCGAACGGCAATGGGTTCTTCGGTACGTTTCGTGCTAATTGGGAAGGGGGATGAACGTCGATGGGGCCATGTAGGTCCAACTACCGACATATAACTGGACGAAAAATCAGCTCGTCTCTCGCGGGATCCTTCCCGACAAGAACATATGGACATATCTCGCCAGTAGCTCAGTATCTGGCATCTGTGTGGTATGTTTCAAATATGTCTATCCTTCAGAGTCTTGTTAACAGCGCTTCCAGTTAATTATGATGCAGCCTGCCGACACTGTGCGTGTCAGCGTCTCTTCTGAGCTTACTACGCATGCTAAACTACCCTAGGCATTGACTCGCGTGTATAACCAACCGACGAAAATCATGCCCAACGGCAAGATTGTCGGGCTGTTGTACCGAAACCCAATAGACTGTTTGTGGAAGACGTTCAAAACAGAGGGGCCTCTGGCGTGGTATAAGGGTATGCTGAAATACCCGTAATAGACCCTTTTATGCTGATCATGTTTGCAGGTTCGACGGCACACTTCCTGCGCATAGCGCCCCACACGTAAGCAGTTACTTCTCTCGCAGCCAAGATAAGGTTGCTGACTTGCGTGTAGTATCATCACCCTCACGGCCAATGATTTGCTCTTGAATTTATACAAGAAGGCACGTCATGGTACCGTTTCATGACACTGTCGTAGAATATTATGTGGAATATAGCATCAATAATCATGCATTAATCATGGTCAACATCAGTTCGCATGAACTAGTGTTACAGCCGGAACTTGACCTCAAGTATGTGCTTTTATAAATGAAGATTTACAGACAAGCAGTGAGTGGACTGATACTTATCATTCATGATCATCCCCTTGGACATCGCTCGTAGACTCAGTGCACATTGTCAAGATGGTCTCTATGGCCCTTTAGCTCAGTGGATTAGAGCATGTGATTCCAGCTTTGGGACCTCCACAAGGTCGTCCGTTCGATCCGGGCAAGGGTCAGCTCTTTTTTGCTTGATGGCCTGGAGTACGTGACGGTGCAAAGGCTAGTTAGATGGCGCTGTATAAGCGTCCGGAAAATTGTTAGTAAATAGAATGATAATCCTATTTACTATACAATTTGAGAGGGCAGTGAGAGGGCAGATGATACTGCTAGTTTGTGGGTGTGGGGTGTGGATTTTTCCGGGCCCGCGGGATTTGCCGTGGTGGGGGATTCCCACGATCACGTGCATCCCAAATGCGTCGCAAAGCTCAAGTCGAATGCGCGACGAAGATCCGAAATGATCTCGCGCGCAAACGCTGTGCAAAAGCGCGGGCGGAAACAATCGAGCTGCAAACGCTCTGAGAAGTCTCCTCCGAAAAGTCGGAACGAGAAAACCCAGCGCGCAAGCGCTAAGAACAAAGGGATGGAGGGAGGGCAGAAAAATCGGCAGCGCGTGTAGCTGCGAATGAGGAGGAGAAGGTCGAGGTCGTGGGAACAATTTCCTCGACACGGCCCCGACTTCTCTCCTCGATCCGGCGCGCCGCGCCGCCGCTATCTATGCTGACTAACTAGCCTATAGAGAATCTCTCCGCCTCGCAAGCTCGGCTGGCTCTTCTCACCCAGCCAGCTTTCCCTGAATCCTGGATTTGAAATTTCTGGTCCAGTGAGTGGGCCACTGGCCACTGGTAAAAAGTAAAGTTCGACTGTCCTCTGTTTTGAGTCTAGCTACAAGAAATTAGCCACTGACCAGAGTGTATATTGTCGACTTTGGAGCTATCTATCACGAGTATAGAGCCAGTACTGTGGCTTTGAACTTTGCGAAGACTAGGTAAACTTCCATCCATCGTCCCTTAGAGCCTGCACCGCCGCATCGGCCTTATTCTTTGGAACCAGCACATAATCCGTATTCCTGTGATCAATCGATGAGGGCGGTCGGGTTGTTTCAGCTAGGTTCACTTACCAAGTTGAGAGCGCAAATATAGGGATGCCTGCCCGCTTGAGAGGGTTGCTCAGGTCACACATGATTCCAGTGAGTCCTGACGAGGTGGACAATTTATCAACGCATTTCCGCTCGCAACGCGCAGGATCATACCAAAATCCATCGGTCCCGTTATCTTGATGCAGCTCCAAGTGGCATCTTCTGCGTTGTGTTCGAAATTGACCTCCCCGACGATCGAGATCTCGTCGTTGGTGCGAGTGATAGACAGGAATTTGCCTCCGATGTTTACGTTTTGCAGAGAGGCGAGTATAGAGGTAGGGAGGGGCTCGGTGGGTTTCAGCTGCGAGACGAAGAATGTGCCAGGTAACAGCTGCAGCTGAAGTGCAGCGTCATTGGACGGTGGTGGCATTGTTATTGGTTTGTGGAACACGCGCGTCTAGTTGGCACTTGTTCAGGATCATTCGCATTCTTCCGTCAGAACCAAACACCTGGACACGAGGTATAATATAGTTCCCATCCCCAATACAAACAGTCCACTTAGGTAGACCCAAATGTCCAACCCGGATACACTGAACAACACTTCTTCTCCCGACTCACGAGCAGACAGTCGGACATCACCTTCAGGTCGAAACAATAGAGAGGGTGAACGTCTCGGAGTGGCTGGAACCTGTGAACACCGTCTGCTGGGTTGATCCGCTCGGCGTCGCGTCCGATGAAAATGCAGTCGATCCACCCGATGCTAAGAGTAAATCGCTTCCTGAAGTCACCTGGATAATTCCTTCAAGTTAGTACGATGTCCGCCCATCTACAACAAGAGATACTCACAGCAGAAAACGTTGTCGAGACACCACTTCCGCAGGAGAGCTTGCCACTGCTAACGCCGCACGATCCCTTGGACGAAGACATGGTGAAGCTGGAAGCCGACCCGCTAATCGTGTACGTTCCGGGGGTCTGGGTGGACCAGGTACCGCCGGAGAGCAGGCCACCAACGGAGCCGGAGGACGTGACAGCGTGGATGAGAGCCTTAGAAGGAAGGGTACCGGGTGCCTAAGTGGAACGTTAAACGAGTTTGCGAGGTGCAGATGGGTGGCAACTTACTCCAGTGGGACTACTACCACCGGCAGACTAATGATAGTGGAGAACACTTCGTCAGTTACTAGTAAGAGAACACAGAACAAAACACTTGCAGTGGTACCAGTAGTAGTCGGCGAACCAGACTTGAGAGGGTATTTGAGACCAGTGGATGCGCACGAACTGCTCTTCGGAGAATCTGGCGAACAGCATCAGTACTAATGGGTGACGCAGACGAATCTCAAGAATAAGTAGTACCAATGAGCTGGAAGGCACCGTCGATGACCGACCCGCGCAGGTGCATGTAGTAGCTGATTTGGTTGATACTGGTGCCAGAGCAACTGAGAGCGGGTGTGACCTGCACGAGGAGGATTAGACAAATGCCTGCAGCGACAAGCATGGTAGTACCCCAGACGCCGACTTGAGGGCCGAGGTAATTTGAGCAAGCGTATAGGTCTTGCTGCTGCTGGGCGTAATGCCAGCGGCTGCAAGCCAGTCATATGTGGGCAGCGTCTAGATAGATAGTGTGTGAGAAGACGATGCACCTATTACAGGCGAGAAAGCCCTACCTTGAAAAGTTTGACCACATTTTCGAAGAAAATGACGGCCTTCACGACAATAAATTCAGCCATTGAAATGAAAATTCAACGGGCTTTCTCACCTCGGCGCCCTTGGCGCTACCAGACGGAAGACAAGACGGCTCCAGAGTACTGTTCCAAGCAATGTTGAGAATGAGGTGAAACAGTGCAAAATTCGACTTGCCTCATGCAGGTACCATGAGTCGACCACTCATGCTATATCCTCCTACGTCAAAAAACGGAATAAATATCATAGAGAAGGCCTCACCTCCCAAAACTGCTCGTTTTTGCCGTTTATATCTACCCAGAACTGCATGCGATTAAAATGATCCAGAATAATGGACAAGAACCGTTCCTACCTGCTGCATGAAACTGAGCGTGTCGCTAGCACCTTGGGCAGTCAAAAGCTGTTCCCAGTGTCAGCATCGGAGTCTAGGATGAGAGAGATCAGCATACACTGGCGATACCCGTATAAGCTCGGGATGAATCGCAGTTCTCTTGGAAGGTGCCGTCGCAGCTTCATGACGTTAGATCATCAACAGTATCTGCCTAGCGCTGCGATACTTACTTGTCGGGCCAGAGACCTGCGGCATGGCGTAAGGGGAGATCGACAACCAGAACAGTAGGAGCACGTACCGTGGATAGTCCAGCTGTTACTGGGACCTGTTGACGGGTTGGTATCCCAGAACTAACGATTGTCATTTAAGAAGCGCATAAAACTGGCGGACAGCCGAACTGCTAACCTGTGTCTGCAAGAGCAGACCCTGTGAAAAGGTTGTGTCAAGACATATGCATGATGGTCCTTGGAAAAATGGACATACGCCTGGAGACTCGACGCAACATGTATCACTCGGCGAAGAGGTGCTGCAGGAAACCTGTGCAGAAGTCCCGCATCCTGAGCTTACGCGTTTGGCGAAGCTGTGGAAATTGGCGTCGACGTCGATCGGTCGGGAGAAATCGCTGATGTTGCGAGCCAAGATGGCGGGGAGGGCAGCAATGGCCAAGACCGCGAGTGTGAACATGTCAAGGAAAAGGGTGGTCCTGACAAGACGGACAGGTTGAAGGACTTTATATGATGCATGGAGGAATGCTGGGAACGCATGTGGGCTCTAAAGGGGAACGAAACGGTGAGCAAGGGGGGGACGCGAATAGAGCGCATGGAGCGAGCGAGAGGAAGTGGCGGGAGCATGTGCCTTACCGCACAGCGCTCCTTTCGGCATTCCTCGGCACTCTCCTCCGTCCAAGCCACGTGTGCATCAACAGCCAGATACACCAACGTCCACGATAAAGATACCCAGCAGATACCTAGCATGCACGCGGGTACGCGTCCTCGATTCCCTCTGCCCCTTGATAATGACACCCACGGAGGTGTCAGCCACCTAAAAGACCAAGAGAACGGCAGATTGAGTGAAAGATAAAGCATCCGCATGTCGCTGTATCCAATCTCAACACATTGCATGCATATGGATCGCAGGGGAACCGGAGGTGCAAGCTGCGACGGTAAGTAATGGAGCGTTCTCAGCACAAGGGCTTCTCGACGCGGAGGAACGTGTGACCCCACGAGGAACGTTCATCCGAAGGCCCTCACCGAATTTTACTCAGTGAAGGGCACATTCTAGTACTGCATCCGCTTCCCACAGATATCTCGAAACAGACTGATCAGCCTCGCATATAAAAATACACCTCATACCATCGCTCGTCGTAAAGGCATCGCGGCTTGTCATCAGAACTCCCGTGGTGAAATGGGCCCCATATGGTTCATAGAGATCCGGTGATAGACTCTAGAAGTCCGCGGCGATGATTAAACCGTACGTGTTATGATTGTGCGTCGACAATTCATACAGTGATCGTCTACTATGTAGTTATCCGCATCTGTCCGCCGTCAGTGAACAGTCAGTAACGGAGATCGGATCACTCACAGGTCACCATATCTTCACAACTCAGGACTTGGAAGGGTACTTCACCGTTGACCCGCAAGAACCCTTCTCAGGCGCATCTGTTGAAGAGCGTCAGGTATATACATGGCGATGTAGCAGCCAAGCATACCGATGAGCTCGAAGTCACCGTCAATGACGGAGCCCTTCAGGTTGTAATAGTAACTGATTTGGTTCAGTGCCCCGCTGCTGCAGTCAAGAGCTGGGGTAACCTGAACAGTGATATTAGCCAAGAAGAAACAAAAACGTTGCAGACGCTCACTCCAGATGCGGACTTGAGAGCAGCTACGACGTCTGACAGATCGTGCTCTCCACTCCCAGGTGTAATGCCTGCCTTCGAAAGCCATTCGTAGGTCGGAAGAGACTTGAACAGCTTGACAACGGTTTGGAAGAAGGCGACAGCCTTGAGATTACATAGGATATGAGATGATAGAAATGATCTTCAAGGCAAGAACCACGTACCTCGGCACCTTCTGGGCTACCGTCCGGAAGACAAGAAGGCTCAAGCGTGCTCATGCAGGTGCCGTGCTTACCCCACTCATGCTAGATGACCGTAAGTCCTGTGAGGGCGATGCGGGAGAAAATAGGCATACCTCCCAGAACTGCTCGTTCTTGCCGTTGATATCAACCCAATACTATCATTGTCGTTAAGGTTTACGATAGGGCCGCGGTACTGAGGAGCATATACCTGTTGCATGAAATCGAGCGTATCGCTTGCGCCCTGGTCGGTCAGGAGCTACGAGGAGTATCAGTTAAGTGGAAAGTTACCTAGGTCGAGTACACGTACCGTAGAGATGTCGCTGTATTCACGGTCGGGATCGCAGCTCTGCTCGAACGTGCCATCACAGCTAGAGCATAGACGAGGCGTAAGCGTTCAATCAATGCCACGAAATAACGAATGCAATGACTTGTCCGGCCACAATCCGTGGATGGTCCAGCTGTCATCGGAACCAGTCGCCGGGTCCGTATCCCAGAACTGCATAGGCACGAGTGAGTAAGACCTCTACCAACAAAAGACGTTATAACCGGCCTGTGTCTGCAGCAGAAGACCTCCTGGCGCTTCGAAGCAGCACAGGTTTTCGACCGCGGTGGTGTTCTGGCAAGACAACTCGCCTGACGTCCCGCATCCGGAGCTGATCCGCTTGAACAAGCTGCGTGCGTCGACGGGGTTGAAAGCACTGCGCGCGGCAGCGGTTGAGAGCACAGCACAGGCGAGAGCAGTTTTGATAGCAAACATCCTGTCGAGAGGGTAAAGGGACGTGTGGATCATGTTGACGATGGAACTCTTTATAACTCCCGACGTCGCGGTATTTTGGGAATACGAAATGGATGCGCGCCGCATCGAGCACACGAACGTCTCGAAGATGCATGTGGATGTCGACGGGCGTTAGTGTAATAAGCACGTTCTCGGTGAGAACAGATCAATCACTTGTACCATCGCAGTCTTCGAAGGATGCTTATCATGGCTGGTCGAGGCGTCGCCGTCAAGATACGAGCGGTTGCGAGCTGGGGAACAACGCGGTGTTGGAGCAACAAACACTTTTTTCATCATGTGTTTGTGTCTCGAGTTCCATTTTAGACTTCGATCTCAGATCCCCAAATATTACCGCCGGTGACGGCGACGGCTTGCTCGAACATCCCAGCGACTGTAAGTATGGTCCTAGTCTCGTTCCCAGACGTGAGGGAGGGAGTTGTGCAGGGGATGATCACAGAGGAGGAGGTTATATGGGATGACGAGAAACTGTATGACACCGCGCACACTACCCCTGAAAAAAACCCTGCACAACTCCCGTTCCACGAGTCCTTGCGCGCCGGTTCGAGTGGGAAAACGTCTGGAGCCGAGACTAGTATGGTCCCACCATTGGATCGGGAGTGTCTTAAAGTGATGGCATGTGTGCTTCGGCACTTAGATATCGATTATATATGTCCGGACTACCTACGTAACAAAAGCAAGTGTGATCCCTCCATCTACAGCTAGAGATACAAAGCCTACCAGCGACCAGCATCAATTTGCGTTCAGGAGTCGTTGAAGACCCTGGAGGCTACCGCGCCAACTATCCGCGTAGAGGAAACCGATCAACCCGCTTACGAATTGCCTGCACACGGTTAAACATCAGACATCGTCGCGAGCAAGTGAGAGGTGTCCATACCAGGCCTGTGGCGGCGAGCGGATGGGGTAGTCAAGTGGACGAGGAATGCTGGTCTGGAACAACCATGGCCAACGATCCACGATAACGGCTTTGGGGTTTGTTAGACCGCGAAGGCCCTCAGGACCACCTACATTGTAAAACAAATGAGTAATTTGGCGCGTCACGGATCTCTGTAACATACCAAACCGGCCATATCCACTGCCCTTGACGCCGCCAAAGGGTAAGTCTTGGCTATAGAAACATCAGCATGGCTTAAAGATACAGGATATACTGAAACATACTTTAGCTGGGTAAATGCAGACCAGTCAATCAGCGATAGTACTCGATGTTCGGAAGACACTTACGTAGAATACGGCGAAGTCGTTGATGGCCACCATGCCGCACTCTAATCGTTTTGCGACATCAAGACACTGGTACTTGCTCTCACCGAAGATGCTGGCGCCTAAGGCGTACTTTGTGCCGTTTGCAATCTCGATAGCGTCGTCAATGGTATCATAGGGCATCAAAACTGCTACAGGAGCGAACACTAAAGAAACAGAACGTATGAGATGTCGCGGGAAGAGTAAAAAAATTGTTAGACCTACGTTCGTTCTGAGCAATACGCATGTCATTCGTAACGTCTCCTACGACAGTCGGCGCAAAGAAGGAACCATTGTCAAGGTATGGGTGTCTTAGACGAGCACCGCCCACATCTACACGGGCACCACTGGATCTTGCGTTGTTGATGTAGTCTTCCAGTTGCTGGAACCGTGCACCGTCAAGCCCTGAAGTAATCATTGAGCCCATGTCGGCACCCGTGCCAACGCCGTCCGCCGCTAACGCAGCTCCCACACGGAGACCTCGCGCACGATCGACGATGATGTTATACACTTCTTCGTACTGGGAAGAGTGCACAATCAGGCGTTCTATGCCGATACAATTTTGGCCGGCGTTCTGGCTGTGTCGTCCTCAGCGACGACAATGACAAGCGAAAACAAACACATACAAAATTCCCCGCATCCAGGTGCTCGCCCACTTGTCAATGTCGGTCCCAGGGAGGACAATAGCTGGATCCTTTCCGCCTAGTTCCAACGTCACAGGTGTTAGATGCTGAGTAGCTGCCACAGCAACCTGGCAAAGGGTTCTTAGTAGATGCTGTGAGACCTGATGCCTAGACAGTTAGCGCACCGAACGTCCAACGGTATCCGACCCAATGAATGTGATATGTTTTATTTGGTCTGAGCGTGTCAACGCCTCGGCTTCTGCAGGGTAGCAATACGCCAGCTGCATGAAGGTCAGATAGGTTCTAAGGGAAAACGCACAGGACCGTACCTGCACAATTTCAGGATCAAAATCACAAGCTCGAAGACATTGCTTGATGACATCAATGAACCAAGTTGTGGACCAGATAACGTGCTCTGAACACTTCAACACAACGCCATTGCCGGCAAAGAGGGCAGCGAGGACGGGAGACCAAGCGTTATGCAACGCTGCGAAATTGTGTTAATATTCCAGAGTAGTCAAAGGAACGCGAGCACGCACGATAATTCCAGGATACGATAGCAGCCACGACACCTAGAGGTTCGTACCAAACTTGTGCCTTCTTGTACGTGAGCATCGTTGGCGAGCTCCTCGTCTCTGGACGTAAGTAACGCTCGCCGTGGTTGAGCAACCAGTCCATCTTCGCACAGGTCGTTATTATTTCGCCCAATGCGGCATCAACAACTGAAAGCTAGTCGGTGAGAGTCGGGTTCGATGACACGACATAGTGAACGTACGCGTCTTGCCCGTGTCCCGGCAAGCAACTCGGGCGCATACCTCCTGGTTCTCTACAAGCCACTTCTTCAGACTCCGTACGAGGCGCCTGCGATCCGCAAACGAAGAGTTCCGCCATTTGCGTTGAGCCTTGGCAGCTTTGTCAATTTTGATCTTAATCTCCTCAGCGGTGTCCGCAACGAATGTCCCAAGGTGTAAGCCAGTTGCGGGATCATAACTTGTGATGTACTCGCGGCCAGAAGGTGCCATGGGGGGGAGAAGGCCTTCCACGTAGTTGTGGGATTCGATGTGAGCATTGGATATCGTGGCACCGTCGGTCCAGGCGGGATCCGCGGCCTGAACAAAGGGTCAGATAAATCTTCTTCCAGGAGAAACACCTTCGTACGTCTGGGGGGTTTATTTGGAAAGGTTTTGCCTTGTTACGGGCGGTCTGGTAACGGTGGAAGACGGTGTAAATGCCGAATGCGAAGAAAAGGCTGAGGTGGTATAGAAGATCATCAATGTTGTCGTCATCAAAGTCGTTGCGGTGTTCTCTGAGAGTGCGGAATGGGTGGAAGAGAAAGGAGATGAGGGAGCCCATAGTGGACGGTGGAGGGCGAAGAGGAGGAGGCAAGTCGAACAAAGCATTCACGGTCACGCGACAATAGGCGCGGTGTTGATCTTTGTTTGCCCAGAACGTGTTGCTGAATCGATCGAAGCAAGCTGCAAAGTACATAGGTCCTGGTTGTATTTTCTAGTTCTTGGGGCGATGCAATCGGAACGGTATGTACAGGGTTGAAAAAAACTACGTGTAGGGGTACGGGTGGATGGATTTTCTGTGATAGGTCTGTGCCCGGTGCAAAACCGCGGAACGGCTTCGAATGCGCGCACATACAAGTTCAAATTCGGAGGTGTATGAGACAGGGCGCAGGATCTGGCGATATGTGAGTCAGAAACTCGTAGGGAGTAACGCAGAGACATATGTCGAGGAGAGCAGGGATAAGCAAGATCAGTAGTACCCATACGATCTCATGTCTCCTTAGGAGAGCTTTCGTGTAATAGGGAACAAGTACGGTTGCATCACAGGCCAGAGCCAAGATTGTCAGCAAACGAGAGAGGGCGCACCTCGCGATCTCCAAAGAGAGAGCGACAATGAGTCTGGCATAAAGGTACTTATTGACTGACATGGCGTGAAGCCTGAAGGTGATGGATGAGACCAAGGGAGCTAGGCGCCGGCCGGTGTCGTCATCGGACATCGGTGGCAATCGGTGACGGCCGCGCGCTTGCTCTCCGCTTACTTACACACTCCGTGCACGCTCTCACCCGCATACATACACATCCACTTCAGCCCTCAACCCACCTCTCACCACCCACTCATCGACCGCTGGAACCCGCCATGTCTTCAAGAGAAGCTGTGTGGTACTGCCATGAATGCCATGCTGAAATGCGCCCTCTCATGGTACCCTCACTCCCCTCACCACTCCGCCGATAGGCCATTTACGCCGCCTTCAGGTTCCGGACCCTCACTGCGCCTCATGTAACGGTACTTTTGTAGAGAAGGTTTTTAAGCCGTCTGCTTAACCTCTTGCGTGCGTCCTGATTGTCGGACGAAACAGATAGAGAGCGAGGACGACGACCCCCGTGCTTTCCAGGAATCTGGACCAGCGTACGACGATGGGGCGGGCCTCGGATTCGGAGGCCCACCTGCGCTAGACAACTTCTTCGGTGTGTGTACTCGCCAGACCCCCCCTCCACTACTCATTCCACATTCAGCAGATCTGGCACAGCTTCTCGGGGGCGTTCCTCGAGGCCCGACCCCCGGCGGCGCTACTTCTCTCCCAAGTCAACAACGATCGCAGACACAGACGGTCAGACTGCTCTCTATGCCCCCCTTCGACTCATACTCATACCTGCTTCCAGAGCGGTGGTTCTGGCCTCAGATTTCAATTCAATACCGTTGGCCCAGGCGGTGGATCGCGCACATTCGTTCTTGGTGGACCCAATACGCTTGGGGGTAATCGTACCCAGTGCGTTGCCCCTAGTGATGACTGCTAGAGAGTGGTACTTACCACTTCTCGCATCCTCACAGAACCGATGCCGAGGGTCCTTCAATAGCGGGGCCTCTCATGGCGCAATATCTCCTCAGTATGCTTTCCCAACGCGGCCAACAGGGTGGCCGCGGTGATCCTTTCAGTGGTATAAACCTCTTTGGTGGCGCCCCTGAGGATGGACGTTGGGGGGACTATGTTTTCAATCAGGAAGGTGAGATAAATCACCATAAGCCCGGCATACGTCTTACTTTCGGAACAGCCTTGGACCAGATTGTCACCCAGATCATGGAGAATTCAAACTCATCTCGACCGGTACCTGCCACAGACGAAATTATGACCAAGTTGGACCGTACAGTGTTGGAGGAGGGCTGTGCGCCGCGTTCCTTTCCGCTTTCTTTCCTATACATACTAACACGGGCGTCCGGACAGCTGACCTTCTGGAGCGCGATTGTGCCGTCTGCAAGGATCAGTTTTCCCTAACCTCGGAAGACCCTGATGAACAGGTAGTTGTCACTCTACCTTGCACGCATCCATTCCACGAGAGTTGCATCATGCCTTGGCTCAAGACGAGTGGCACATGCCCCGTTTGCCGGTTAGTATATTCTTAATCACGCCACTTTTCCTCTGTACTCAACTCGAGCTATAGACACCAGCTTGTCCCCCAGCCAGATCATCACGCCCCGGACGGGCCAAATCGAACGGGAAGTCCTGGCTCATCTTCTCAAGGAGGGCCATCCGGACAATCCGGTGGAGGTATGTTGAGCACTCTCTTCAACATGATGGGTGGCGGTTCGTCCGGCGGCAGCAGCAATAGCACTAGCACATCGTCTTCGAACCAAACATCCTCTACCGGCCGATCGTCCGGGAACCAAGTATCTTCTGCCAACTCAGCTCGTCGATCGTCCCAATCATCCCAAGGTTCTGTGCCCGGCGGCTGGTGGGACTGAGCATGATCTATCCGCAGATTAGCATCTTTGGCTTTTGTATCCTATTCCTATTCATCGTGCAGTTATATCGTAAAGTACTTCTGTTGTATTGTAGTCCGGACGGATATGTCATTAAAATGGATGTGGACCTTAGTGTGCACTCGGCTATTGTAGACCGAGATGGACATCTGTTTCCTGGTCTTGCGCATCAGATGAATACTGTCGCGACGGTGACCCTCAGGCTTCAAGCTTTATCTCTACGCTGTCCACGAGGTACACACATCCATATCTTGTCCGATACCATGAAAACACAAATGAAATTTATTCAATTCACCAAGTAAAAAAAACGATCGCCCCACTAGTTCGTAGTCGCCGTCGTGAATGGGGTGGTAGCAAACCCAACGCGCCTGTTTGCGGTGTCGAACTCGGTATAGAACCGCTCGAGGAAGCCAAACCCGTTGATGAAGTCCAAACCCTCGCCCGAGTTGGTGCCGAGGTCGCCTACGATGAGGTAGATGCTGTTCGCATTGCCGCCGATGGCCGTGTTCAGCGCACGGGGCCAGATTTGGGCGTTAGGCGTCAGGCCGAATGTCTTCTGATCTCACGCCAATCCGCGTTAGGTGGGTAAGGAAAGGAGGAAGGAGAGAGACGTACACCAGCGATGTTGAAGTTGAGGGTTTGCAAGTTGTTGAATTGGGCGGTGGTCACGCGCAGCAGGCCAGTTGTATTGTCGAGGACGGCACCAGTGGCGGACTGATAAGCCCTGAGAGCGTCTGCAGACGACTAAGGGTGTGGCCGAGGATGAGTGGTCAAAGAACTTACTCGATGCAATCAGGACAAGGGTCGTGCCGGTGTCGACGATACCCGCAGTGGAGGACAGAATGGTCGTGGACCCGTAGGTAATGGACTGGGTGATTCCCCAGAACTCGCTCGCCGGCGAGGTGCTGGTGATAGGCCTACATAGAATGAGGTCACCTTGGACATTCACCAGGAAAAGCCTAATGAAGGACGCACGCGAAGGTAAGGGAGCCTGTGAACTTGCTGGAATCGGTGCCACCGAAAGTGAGTTCCCCGTTGTTGGACGAGAGACTTGAAGTTGGTTCGAAGGATACGCCTACAACATTGCTCGTGATGGTTCCCTGTGAGAACAAGTTATCCGTAACCGTGGGGATACTCGAGCTTGTGGCCGGAGACAAAGTATCTGTGCATATGGAAGTTAATCGCACTCGCATTGACAGGAAGATGAGCGGATGGCCTACCAAGTGTCAAATCAACAGGCCCAATCCTGGAGTTCGGTTAGGCGCATGAGCACGGGTCATCATTTGCGTCAACGTACCCCAAGATTCCATCAACGCCGTCGAAACCAGTTGAGCGCGAGGCAACGCCGATGGATTGACCGGTGATCGTGAGACCCGTGCCCAACGTGACGGTGTCCGTGAATTCAGTCCCTATCATGGAGGATCAGGAATCGACATGCAGGAAGAATTAGAATGTACGCCACCAGAGAATGAGCCTGATCCGTACGTCACCGACTGGAAGCATTTGCACGTTGGAAGTGGTTACATTGATAGGAGAGATAATGGACTTACGACCCTGTTGCTGGTCTGAGTCGACGTGCTCGTCCGCACGTAGGCCTTCCCAGCTCCCACCCATGTGTTCGAACTGCCTGTGTCGATCAACAAGCTATCTGTAGGAAGGGGGCTTCAGCAGATAGTCGCAAAGACAAGACGCGAGTTAGCCTACAGGCTGGTCGCGGGGCTACCGACACCGACGTTCGCGGTGTACGTCGTCGCCTGGTTGGTCACTCCGACGTTGACGACAGCGTCCGGATCGAGAGCCTCGCCGTTGAGCCTGCTCTTTGCAAGAGAACGCAATCCCTTGGCACGAGCCTGGTCCTTCCGCACCAAGTCAAGAGGGCCGGTGACGTTCACACTCTTCGCGAAGGGGAGGGTGACGAAGTTATTCCGCACGACGACAGGCGACGAGGAGACCGCGATGGCGAGCGAAAGCCAAATGGAAAGGGTAGTGAAAGAGTACATGGCAGACGACTCGATGTGGGTGTGGATCCCTAAGGTTTACAGATACCATTGGTGTGGCTTTATACCAAAAAGATAGGCTTCCATGGAACGGGATGATTGCAGGAGTATGTTCCAGCCTGGATCTGCCCGACGGTGAATATCGCGCACTGAATGCGGGAAAACGCGACATGTCGCCTTAACATGTGAGCGATTACTTCCGACCTTCTGGCAAGCCGCCACGCGCGACTGCTTCACAAAAAAGCCAAAAGATGAGCACAACACTGCAAGGGGCACGAGATCACCTTCGCGTTCACAGAACAGGTCGCTATAATTAGAGCAACCTTGGGAAATGGTCCTTGGTCCGGCGTTGGGTATGGTCGTCTTCTCCCAAGGAAGCACAGCCTGGTGAGAGAAAGGATCCTATAATGGTGAGAACACACACGGGAGAAGATCAGATACGCCGTGGATTGCTTTGAATTGTTCCCAAGGTTAGTGGGTACTGGTACAATTCCAGGGACGATAGCAAATTTAGCTGGGAAATGGCGAAAGGGCAAACGAGTCTTCCGGTCCTCAAGCCTTGTGGCGAACAGGATAACTCTCTATATTTTCGCAGGTCAACGCATGGCTGCTTTCGCAGGGTAGGCACCCGCCATGAGAGTTTGTCAGACAAGCTCGTCGTACTGGAAAATATACACCTCTGAAAGCATCGCCTTGGCCCTTGGGGCGCAAGAAACTCCACCTCCATACTTGCGGGAGATTCTTTCGTACTCACTGTTCCCGCTTTGAGACTGTCAGTCGATACTTATGTGTGCGCGCGTCTTTCGAGAACGCCGCCCCTATCTTCATCCAGATACAAGAAATATACCTGTTCAGCAATGAGAATGATCAAACATGGTCACGAGTACAGACGTGCTGAACGACTCACCACCTTCCCTGATTCTAGAACAATGCTCATATACCCCTTGCGTCATCAGAGCTGGCTCTTCAGAAGCTCGACTGCCGCTTCCGCAGCGCCCCAGGACTGCTGATAGCCAGCCGGACTAATGCAGTGGCGGGTCAGTTAATCCTAATACAGACGAACCGACACTTACCCAAACCCATACGCATGGATTACCAGAGTCCGCTTGGATTCCACAGTACCCTCCTCGAGGCGAGGGATGATTCCTCCCTTCCTAGGCGTGGTGATATACTCCGTTTCGACGCGGGGCCCGCCTTCCCTTGCGGGCCGCAAGCCTACATTGTGACTTAAAATCCGCACGTCTGGATCTAGCAGGGCGGGAACGTATTTCTTCGCACGTTCCCAGATGGCATCCGCCGTAGGATAATCAACTGAGGTATCCCAGTTGTTAGGTTGGAATGTTCCGCCGACGAGGACCATCCCCGGTGGGGCGGGACGAGGTATTAGGTACATAGCGCCATCGGGTCTGGGGGTTTCTTCGCATCATGAGTTGCATATAGAAGAGAAAGCTGAACGCAATGCGGACTCACTGGGAACCAAAGTGACGAATTCGGTGGCTTTGGGTACATGCGCGACGATGGTCTGTCCTCGGATTGGATACATCTTCGTGTCTTCGACACCGATCAAAGATTTAGCCCCTTGAATAATAGATAGAAGCCAGGAAGTAAGTAACGCGATGGCCTGTGTCGAGTGGAAGCACCCCCACCGAGCGCGGTAGCATTTACCACGACGCCACCTTCGCCTGCCATCGCGCAAACCTCGTCAATGCTGACGGCCTTGTGTTTGATAAACTCGACCCCTTTGCTTTGAAGTTCCGACTTCAGCCACGCGAGGTAAAGGCCAGGATTGACAGAGACAGTGTAAAACTCGACGCTCCCTTTGGCATTCGGGGGCAGGTCCGACACGGAAGGCGTTACGCGGAACTGAAACGACACAATCTCAATCGACACTTTCGTGATCCTGAAACCGAAGTGTTACCTCTCGCACGATATCCTTCCACCATATGCTGTCCACAAAGTCGTCGTCTTCGAAATAGACCTTCGCGGGTAATTTCTAGACGAATGTAAGCATCGGAGTTCCTAGAAGCATACGTCACGCCACGCAGTGACAGTGGCTTGCACACACCAGAACACGACCGGTGGGAATCATATCCCATAGTTTGTCGCTGTGGTTGCATTCAGCATCATAACACTATTCATACGGGGAGGACACATACACAGTTCGTTTCTCCCATTGATGAAGCCGTTCATCGTACTGCATGGGGGACCAGTTCGCTCCCTAATACGCATCCATCGACCTGCGGAAGCAAACGGAGATAACGGAAAGGTACTCACGGCCCACGGACTAGCAAACCCTTGGCTGTTGAGGTCCTCCGGTGGTATATCTCGTGCAACGATCGTGACCTTGAAGCGATGGGCGTCAGGGCCATATGTGAGCACGTAGGCGACTGTGAGTCCTATAACGCCTGCGCCGAGGACAGTGACATGGGTCTTCACGGACGACGAGGTAGACATGGTGGAGGGTGAAGTCGAAATATGTGACTCGACTGACGATTGACATATCGATACGTCGATAGACGGCCTTACGCCCCGCCGGACCCGAAAGCCGCCCAGGCCTGGCTCTCGATATCTTCGCGTAGATCTTAGGTGAAAGTTTCGTTGCTTTCCATGGTATATAAGAACTCAGGAATACATCTGGATAATACACGTACGCCCGATTCAAATTGCGGATTCCATCCACGGCGTAAGAAGAATAAAACATCGGAAATCCCTTATTTAGAAACGTGTCAGTATAAAGAATCGAAGGGAGGCAGTATTGCCTGAATGGCTCCGCACCGTTATAGTGTATGCGAAGTATGCTGTGGCCGAATTGACAAGGAGACAGCCTTCGGACCCCCAGATCCTAAAGGTGGTCCACTTGCAGCCACAGGCAAGCTTGCTGTACCGATGTCGCTGCCCTCCGCGATCTTCCCTTCCTTTCCCTTCGGCTTCCTGTTCTCCTCGCGCTTTCGATTGTCCGCGATCCTTGCATCTCTCCATGCTATTTCATCTTCCCTCAATGCACCTGGGAAGAAGACGGGAATAAGGCAGATGCCCACACCGGGTTCATGCATCTCGGCCTCCTTCAATGCGGCGAAAACCTTTTCGCCGTATATGATATGTTCTCCTTCTAAATGGATGCCTAAAGCGCTCGCCTCCCGAGCGGCTCCTGCAGCCACAACGTTTTGCAACATCCCAAGCCCACCAACGACGAAGAGATACCAAGCGTCATCTTGCACTCCCGCGACGGTTAAGAGATGGGCGACCCACAAAACGAAGAGGACACCGGTGATTGGAATGGAGTAGACGGAACGAGCGTCGCGAGCGGCGGCGAGGTCCTCAAGCCTAAGACCTGCCCCTTCGCTGACGATGACGATGACGTGTCTGCTGCCGTTTCCGCGAGTGAGGCATGCAACTTCTCTCTTCACTTTTGGCGGTGACGAGTGGCTGTGGACCGATCGAGCAGCCCATTTTTCAGCCTTCCATTGTGGTAAAGCACCTCCCGCCAACGCGAGCAGCGTTCCGGATGCGGTTATGAGGAGGACGACCCAGTTGTTGTGGATAACGCCTGGGATAACGGCTATCGCGTGTTGGATGAGGATTGTGAGCCAACCGATCCAGTAAATCCAATCGTAGTCGGGAACACCCATGGTCTTGGAACTCGAGGTTTGATAGATGGTAACGGTCATGCCCCTGACCTCCTTGTCATGCCGAGTGCGGTGGTCTCGAAGGAGACGCCCGAGGACCCAGGACTGGTTGGTGCGAATATAACCATTTTTCGCGTTAACGATGATAGAAGGTGTGTCGGCGGGAGGCATGAGTCGGCCATCTCCCACAGAGGAGAGCAAGGCGTTGAGGGAGTATGAAACCCAGCCAAAGGAAAAGGCTACGGGGGTCAAGAAGAATGGGCCCGCACCGGCGAGTTGGGCAACCGCTCGTTGGACCAGGTCTCCGCCAATAATCATCAAGATACTGAAAATATGGTCCAAACGTCAGTGTATGCTGTTGTACTTGTGTATACGCGACTACTTCATACCTAAGGATGTCATTTGGATTTTTCCATTGTGACTTGACGGGTGCGAACTCATTTTGAGAGGAGATGCGGTCCAGAGTGGAACGGATGTGGGTAGACCAGTGGGGTGGCATGCGTCCCGAGCGACGATGTTGAAGGGGGGCCTGGGAAGGTGCAGAGTCGCATTGGAGTAGAAATGAGATGAAGCCTTTGAGCGTCAGTCGTACTTGGCTCGCATCAGACAGTCGAACAATGCCGCTGCGCATACATAAGTAGTGACATACGTGATAGCGCCGCTACCTTCAAAAACGGTGGACATTTGTTTAGACACCTAAACCGAACTGAAACCAGTGATGGGATGTGGTGATATTGGTATTCTACTGGGAGTATCTCCGCCAGAAGTAGCACGCAATAGCACAAATAACACAAATGGGGATAGTTCGGTAAATCAGGTCCAAATCTGATGGCTGTATTTGCGAAGTGTCGATCACGAGCTTTCCCTGCTTTCCTACGCCCAAGGCCACACTGCCCACGAAAATCCCGGGCACATACGTCTTTCCACCCCCGATCAACACTACCGCCAACCCAGGACCTCCAAATGCCGCACGCACGACAGACGACCTCCACACTTCTACCTCGCCCTCTTCGATCTGCCATTGCGGGAAGAAGAACCCATCTGTCGTTGTCAACGGCATGGCGCTGCCACTAAACCCCATCTGTTGCAGGCGGTTGTAGAGGCGTGTGCTGAGCGTGGACGTTCCCGGAAATGGGTTCCGTTGCAGTCCGCCCTGGACGAACGTTTCCACGAAACGCTTTGCATCATCCCCAATGCTTGCTGATCTCTCTAGACGGACCATATCTTCTATCGTCAGGACTCCTTTGCTGTCCCGTTTTCCCGGTTGCCTTTCCCCATAGTAATGCCATGGAACGACCATCCGAAATATCCCCGCCGATGGACACCATCCCATCCCCGCTCTGTTGTCTCGCTCGTTGGCGAAGAAGATGAACGAGTAATCGCCCTTGTCCGCGCACACTGTCATGAAGGCTTTGGCCAGCGTTTCGGTGGTCGACTCCAACGGACGCTTCATCGGCACCTGCGTCACCGCGCCGATAATTGAATAGAAGTAGTTGCGATCTTCCGCCCACTTCCGCTGCTGTACCCCCGACACGACTTGACACGCGCTCCGATCGGTGTAATCCGCCACCAACCAGTCGGCGATGAGGTCTTCGAAAGTGTCCAGTCCGGGATGGATCGTGCGGAAGTCGAATGCGGTGAGGTTGTTCTGTTTCTTGTACTCCATCATGTAATGACCCAGGCCGTTCAGGAAGTCGGCACCCTTCGTGGATGTACCCTGCACTCCATCACCCGCGAACAGCAGGCTTTGGCTGTTTACGACCTCTTGATACGTCCACACGCTCCGTATCCACATGTCTTGCTCCAGGACATCCATTGGGGCCTTTGGAGGGTCTGCCTTCCGCGTGTAGTCCCAGGCCGCGATCTCCTGGAATGCATTCAGCGACACCTCGGAAAGGATGACCACAACCGTCGTAGCACGGGAATAGATGAATCCCATACTCGCTAGCGTCGCTGTCTTGGTCGTCCGCTCCACAGGAACACAAAACGCATCCATCCAAAATCCGGTTCCGGCGGGCTGCGTACGGATCGCTGCTGCTAAGGCAGGGAGGGTGTGATTTGACATGGACAGTCGTGGGTGGATTGGGTTGGGGACACGGCCATCGCCCCATACGTAGGAGACACATGTATAGTTGGGGACGGAAGAATGCATGGATTGAACATCAAGAGAGTCAGATAGGCACCATGTTTTTCCTTCGAGCTCAAAGGATGGGCCGGAGTGGTCGCTGGGAGCCTCTATGACGAGTCGGAAGTCCATGTTATCTGCTGGGAGGTGTCGGAAGTTGCCAGGTCCTTGCTACAGGGCTATAAGGGTTGGGTTTTGATCAAGTACCTATGCACTTCAATCAGAAAAACTTTTATACCCACGAGCCGCATCAATCCAGGGAAGGTGGTCACTTCCCGCATTCCAGCCTGGGATGCCTACCTTGACAGCGATTGTAGGACAGATCATCAACTGCAAGCAGCGCCTCTCGATCTTCCTCTCTTTGATGGCAGCGCCTTGCAGCGCGCTTTATGGGTCTCGTGGGACTGAGAATCGTACACTGGTTCCCGGTGGGTCATGTCAAGCCGGTCAGGTCGGAGGTCGAACGTTGAGCGTTGAGCGTTGAACGTCCCATGATCCGATGGTATACAAACAGATAGAATTACATTTCTCAGCAAGTCTGATAGATAGATAAACGTAATTGTCCTGAGCAGTCGTAGACTTGTACGTGCGACGTGAGTCCATAAGAAGGGTATATCGTGACGGGACATGCGTCTGCGGCATGAAAATAGTGGGGTATGCATGGGATGAGGTGGGATGCGGGGGAAGTGCGAAATCGAATACACGAGGAGCCAGCATGTAGCAAAGGTTGCAGAGCTGCCTCGAGGATAGGGCGACTAGGCTCGGAATGGGCGTCGAGGATAATATAGTACATACCGGCTGTGCCAGTCAGACGGTCTGGAGAAATCGATAGCATACCTTAATGATACATTCTACAGTCGTCTCTTCGATATTACGACAGGATCCCCAGCACGAGGACCGAGAGTGAGCACCCCAAAAGGCGGGCACCCCTATCGCCCATACACGCATAACGCGCGTATCAGCCAGCGTGGTTCATTGGTTTGTTGTCCGCTAGTGCCACGCTCAAGGCGTGCCCCACATCACAATTTTCGTGAACACGACCGCGCCCTGTCCGTCCCGGTTTGCGACGAACAGCGCACCCAAGCGCGTTGCTGCACATACCAAGTACCATGAGCACCCACAACTTATCACCCCGAAAAAGCGATCGGGAACACCTACCATCTGCGAACCCTCCCTCGTCGCACGGCCGCGTCACAAGCCCTGCCAAGCGGAACGCGGCGCGCACCTGGCCATAGGTACCACGGAAGAGGACCTTCTCATCCGCCTTCCCTTTGTCCTTTGAGTCCCCAGACGCGGGCGTAGACGCCATGTCAGCGATGTCCAGCCCTGCCTTATGCGCGACCGTCGTGCGCGTGTCCATGCCCGCGGCCAGCACGGCGTCGGCGATGGTCTTGCTCAAACGATACAGTCGGCGCGACGCACGTTTCGCTACGAGCACGGCGTCGCCGCTGGCTTTACGTGTGGAGAGCGACGGATTGGGGAACGCAATGTGAAGTCCGCCCGAGCGCGCGGTGATGCCGTCGTTGGAGGGAAGGACGGGTAGGGCCTCCGCGGGCGTAATGGTTATGGAGGGTACCGCGACGGATGTGGCTTCCGGAAGAGGGCTAGGCTTGCTCGCAGGCTCAACAAGCGTCTCCTGGGATTCTGTGAAAACTTTGCCGTGTCGATGGCCATCCGGCGCGCGAGGACGAGACGCGGGTCGTCTGCAAAGCAGCCAAGACGTCTCGTTCTTAGGTTCTTCGGCCGCCTTTGTTGATCTGGAGGACTTCGTGCGGGAGGACTTGAGGGAGGCGCTGCGTGTTGGCTGTGGGAGTGCAGGAAGTGATTTCTGCGTGCGTGGTAGGGGCATTGTGTTTGAGCGACCTAGCGGACGTTCACTCGGAGCGGGAACGGAAGTGGTAGGCTGGCGGGGCCAGATGGAGACGTTGGCGAACTCGACGACGTAGGGAACGCCGTACTCAGTGAATTTGACCTCTCCAGGCATGGTCGACGGTGGAAATGAAGATGTGGAGAAGATAGAACGAAGAGGAGTCGTGAGAGGTGGGATAGGAAGGTGCAGGACCCAAGGGTGAGCTGGGAGTGTTATAGATTCATATCATGACCCCTCCTCTGACCTCGTGGTAAACACGATGTCGATCGTCCTCGCTTGCTGCGGGGTGGCCGGTCCCATTTGAGAATTTATGTAAAGAATATCATTCCCGACCTCTGTTGCTCGGCAATGTGGAGGTTCTATCACCCACCTTCGGAAGGGTGCTCCTCATCCAAGGGCCGTGCGAATTGCAGACGGTCCGTCCTCGCGGTGGGTGGTCGTCCAGTGAAAGGGTGCGTCGAGGTCAAATCTGATAGCCAGGAATTGAGTAGAGTCGTAGAGTCAACTTGTAACCGGGCGGTAAGAACCTGTAACGAAGACAAGTTATTTCACAACCGCGCCAGCGCTTTGAACGCGATCACGTGACTAAGATCGAGCGGGCTATTAGTATATCGAAAGTGCTTTGCTACAAGTACTGACATTGAACGTTGAACACAAGTTCAGCAGAGAACGTCGACAGCCACCTTCCATCTGCATGCGGACTCCCCGATCACCACCATCCCTTCCGTGCCCCCTTCTCGTGCTCTGCATCGAACTCCTCTACGGCCGCCAACACATCCAGCACTGTGTCTTCCACAAGCGCTGTCCAAGGCTCCTGCGTGATCGCCTTCTTTATCTCTCGATCTCCGTCTTTGTGCTTGCTTACGGTCGACTCGGGTCTGGTAGCGTGGAACAAGTTCCGTATAATGGAGAGACGGCTGTAAGATCTGGACATTGTGGCTGTTGGCATTCCGAGGACTGCGGTGGGATTAGGGCTCAAGTGCTCCTGCACTTTGGAATCCAGAGGTCTCGCCGGGGCAAAGAAAGCGAGAAGGCGCCCGGCACCGCGATGGTGATGACGATGCGGTTCAGGAGAAAACCTGGTGTTGTATCGTGCCGCATACTCCGCGGTTCGAAATGATGGTGCCGAAAAGAAGAACTCTGGAAACCCATCCTGAGAGGACGGGTCGATCTCGGGGCCACCAACGATAATAACGGGATCCGTTGTTGTGCTATCCTTGTTGGGGATGGGTGGGACGAAGGGAGATGTGACTCTCTTAGATAGAATTTTCCAGTCGCTGGAGGGGCTGTTAGTCAGAGCGTCGATAGAAGTACAGCAATAGGTGCATACACGTCAGCAAAGTAGGGGTGTCGTTTGACATCAGGGATAGAAATACGCCTGGAGGGGTCCTTCTCAAGAAGCTGTTCAACAAAGATGTCAGCGACCATCGCTCTACGCAAAACAATCGTCAACGCAGACCTTAGACAGCAAGTCCCGAGAGGCTTCGTCGCCTTCGCCCTCGTTGAACATCACTTCCGACCTCAACAAGATTTCAAGGTTCTTCTTCCTGTCTGATCCTGGACATTTCTCGAACGGCAACTAAACACATATGAGCACGGGCACACTTCATGATGGGTTTTGAAACGTACTCGACGACATATCAGCATAAAGGCAATGACACCAACCGACCATATATCCGCAGAATAGCTGTGCGGCTGGACTTGAAGGACCTCCGGCGCCATATACCGCGGCGTGCCACAGGATGTCTTCGTAACATCGTCCCCTGCGTCAGCTGCAGGAGCGGCATCCCGATCCGATTTCTTCAAGATGTTGGTTTGAGAGCTGTCTTTGAAGGCTTTCGCTAGTCCGAAATCGGCGAGAAGGAGATGACCATCCTTGTCGATGAGAATGTTATCTGGCTTTAGGTCGCGATGCATGATCCTGCGGGCGTGAAGACTTTCCAGCGCGAGAATGAGCTCCGCAAACCAGAACTTGGCCACCGTTCTGCTGCGGCGACCGAAGTGAAGGTTCACGCGAAGGTCACCAATGGAGCAGAGATCCTACACTTTCGTAAGCACTTACTCTTTCCTGATGTGAGAAAAAAGATGGCGCACCGTCAAGATATAGAAGTTCTCCTCGTCGTGCCAACTGGCCTGGAGCTGAAGTGCGCCCTTCGATCCGGATAATTCACGAAGGACCCGCTGCTCAAGAACGATGTGCTTGACGTGGTCCGGCTTCAGTAAGGCCTTTTCGATGACCTTTAGGGCAAACCTCTTGCCGGTTTCCTTATCCTCGACCTCGTAGACCTTACCAAATCCGCCTCTCCCGAGAAGATGAACAACCCTGAAATCATCGGTAGCAATGCGAGGGCTTGTGCTGGAGACGATGTATGTAGAAGATGCAGTGGCGATGGTGGAAGGGGGAGGAGCGAGTTGCACAAGGTCGATGTTGTTGATGGGACTGAGGGGTTTACGCCTTGGGAGTCCATGTGTCTGCCTGGTCTCTCTCTTCGAACCATCATTTGGAGGGAGAAATACCGCCATCGAGCCCTTGCGAACGAGCTTGTTCTCTGAACCCTGTGGCAAACCTAAGAACTAAGCATATGGCGTCAGTGATACGGTCATCGATGAATGAGATGGGGTGCTTACTAGCATCTTGCTGTTCGGGGTTGGTTTGAGAGGTTTGGAGACATTCATGTTCGGGAGTAGCTAGGCAGGACTGGAGCTTTGAAGGATCGAGGGACGAGGACGGTTGGGGTCCATCCACAGGGAGATGCTGGGCATTTTTATCCCATCCACAGCTCTGGATGAGACTGCAACGGCGAGTATGGCAGGCCAGACCAAGGCCAACATGTTTCAAAACAGACGGGTGTGATTTAAATATGGTCGAGCTCAGCCTGGATTTAAATAAATGCCATGATGCTGCGAGGAGCGGGACGTAAGAGTTAAAGAGCCGATCTGTGAGAGTACGCGAGGGATCGCAACAGCAACGAAAGATTTAGGCAGGATGAGTATGGTCAGCAGGCAGCAAGCGTGGTGGCACCATCATAGCGACCACTTTGTAAAACCGGGCGTCTCATGATCTGAGTCAAGTAGGCGCGTTGAGACAGTCCAGTCGAGGCAGGCAAAGTTCTTGAAGAACAGTGTGCTTTGGCTGTCTATTTCAAAGTCCGTGTATTGTGTGGAGTAGGTATATGGGTCGCCTCCTAGGTCTGGTTCTTACGATACCATCGGGCGGCTGAATATGCCTTGGGGTAGGGGGGACTTTCCGTTGAAGGACAGAAAGGCGTGGGACCAGGCGAAAAAAGAGATTATGGAAGGTGGAGAGACATCGCACGAGGTGTGAGGGGTACCAGTAGTCAAAGTTCGGGGTGGAGTGCGACAGGAAGGTAGGCGAGGTTGCGCCGAGTCAACGTGTCGGCAATCGGGTGGCGTCTAAGAGTGGTCAAGGCGGTCAAAGGGGATGTTCGACGAGTTTCAAGCGCAGAAAGAGCGGGGAACTTGCGCGTCTTGTGGCCGTTCTAAGAAGTGAGGAGGAACATGTGAGAGTCGGAGGCGGACGCCGTCGATTGAGTCGAAAGGATGCGCCGCGGCCACGTGATGTTAGATCGATGAGACGGAGCGCGCATGCGACTCGCCCGAGGACGACACGAACGATGAGCAGGACGATGAACGGACGAGAACGCGTGGACGGCGGCGGGGCCGGGGGCGGGGATCAGTCGGACCAGGGCGGGATATGTGGCCAGGGACGATTGAACGAGCGGTGACATAGACATTCGATTGACGTCATTTTCCAGTCCACAGAGCCTCTGCTTTCCTTATAAGCCACTGGTGCGCGGTTTTTCCAGGCTTCGCGATCGCTCGAATCGCCTCCGTCTGCTTCTTCCCGCTCGTCTTCTTTCCTCCTCAAAGTCTGTATAAAAACCTCTTTCCAAGTCTCTCAGCCGCTCACCAGGTCTGCCCTATCGCAAATTCCCTCTCTACTTATCTTCCTTCGTCCTCACCGTCATGTCTTCCTCAGGTTTCGACGTCAGCAAACCCGGTTTCGAGTATTTCCCCCCGACGCCGTCTCCCTCAGACACCGAGCATAACCACTCGAAGATCCTCCGTCTCACCCCCAAATCCATCATGTCTAAACCGTCCGTCCCCGTCACCCACAATCCAACCGTTGGCCCTGCTGGCGCCAGCGCTCCTTCCAAAGTCAGCTTGCACCTCGGACATCTTCCCTCGAAGAAAGATATCAAAAGTCCCTGGCCTCGCACTCCTACACGTGTGCGTCTAGCCGCGTTCGTTCTTCCTCTACGCATCCTCATCGGTTCTATTTCTTCTCCAGATCGACCCTAACAACCCGCCGTGGCCTGCTTACCGCGGATACCATGAGTACTCCTTCGCACACGCCACAATGGGTGTCCGCCTCCCAACTATCCTCGGCAAGGCCATCGACGACACCGTCCGTACATTGAATGAGCAATCGGCCGAAGACCAAATCGTCGATCTCGTCAAGTGTATCGAGCGTATGGACTCACTCATGACTGACCTTTCGGGCAACGCCAAGCTTCGTCCCATCATTGACGACGGCGAAGCCGACGTGGCTCTTTGGAATAAGGAGATCGCCAAGTACTTTCAGGGTATATGCGTTTTGTTTGCCGTTCGATCCCTCCTGACCGTTCCACAGGCAAGGACTTCATGAATGCCCCGTGGCTCTTTGCCGAAGCTTACAAGTACCGCCGGCTACACGAAGCGTTTAGCGTCAGCAAGTATTGGAAGGACTATGATGTCTTTTACCGACAAAAGGTATGTCGTCCCCTTCTTTTGTGAAATCGGACGCTTACTCGCACACTGGCACAGTGCGACACGTTCTCCCGATCTTCGGACGCCGTTTTCGAGCTCTCTATGCGCTTTGCCGAACCTTTCACGCTATCACCCAATCTGTCTGCCGAGGAGAAATCTGAAGCCGAACGCCTTATGTTCCTTGAGCTCACACAGGGTACGATTTCTCCCCATCGTTCTGTTTACCATGTGTTGAATTTGGTGTCAGTCTGCCTCTGGGGGAACTCTACGGATCTGTCGCTTTTGATTAACATGACGGAGGAGCAAATTAAATCTCTGCAGTCTACAGGCGGCGACCACCTCGCGGCGACGGAGAAAAACATTCTCGGCAACCACCTTAACCAACTTTGGGATTCTGTAAAAGAGACCCGCGACAAGACCGGCGGCCGAATCGATTTTGTCCTCGATAACGCAGGCTTCGAGCTGTACTGCGACTGTGTCTATGGTCCGTCCAGTGTCTTTCCATGGTGCAACGGGCGCTGACCGTTATGTTTAACAGCGGACTTCCTCATTCAGAGTGGTCTTGCCAGTCAGGTTCGCTTCCACGGCAAGCGTTTCGCGTGGTTTGTCTCGGATGTGACCAAGAAGGACTGGGAGTGGCTGCTCAACACTATGGTGTATGGTCAGCTTTTCCCTCACGCTTCGGAGCAGGAGCGTGAATCCCTGAGGCAACTCGGCGAGCGTTGGAAGGTAAGAGACGGTGTATCTGGTACTTTGATCTCTATCTAACTCTTTCCCTTGCAGAAATACGAGCGCGAAGGCAAATGGGTGTATGAACAGCATCCGTTCTGGTGCACTGGTTACACATTCTGGGAACTTCACTCCGAGGCGCCAGATCTTTTTTTACATCTATCGCGCTCGGACTTGGTCATATTCAAAGGTGACCTCAACCACCGCAAACTCACGTACGACTGTGCTGCACCAGCTTCAACGCCGTTCGACATCGCGATTGGGCCAATGGCGAATGCGGCAGGCGCGCCTAAGATATGTTCATTGCGCACGATCAAGAGCGATGTCGTCGTCGGCCTCGAGACCGAAGAGATGGCAGAAAAACTTGACAAGGAGGAGCCAGGATGGAAGATCAGTGGGAAATATGTGAGTACAGCTCTCCACAATGGCAGAGGATAGCCCTGATAATTCATTCTAGGCCGTCGTGCTTCTGTCGGACGGCCGCCCTGGCGAGAAAGTTCGCTTCGCCTGACACGTTGGTTTCGCCTTCGGTGTTCTGAACTTTCCGGCTTGTTTCAACGCAGTACAAGGACGTGCATCGCATACTGTAGATCCCCTGCCATTATGTTATCCTATCACTTTTGTATAGCCCACGTCAGGGTGTGTACTAGTACTGTATATCTTTCGTTCATTATTGTACGACATGCATGAAAATCAATCGTGTCGCGCGCACACTGACATTAGTGTCGGAGGCAATCAGAATCAAGGTAGATATGCACTATGCGCCCCGTTGCACTACACATTGCGTTTCCTGAACAGCACATTGACATCCGCGGGAACGCATACTGACTCGATCATGCGGTTCGGCGGATATCCATCCTGGCCATCTTCGAACTTGACGTCGTAATTCAGTACAACATGTGCCAGCATGCACTTGAGCTCGTTTGCCACGAAGAATCGACCGGGACTATTGTGGAATACAATCAATATCACGAAGGGCACACACGCGAAGAGAAAGTACCAAGCATATCGGCCGTATCCGAAGGTAAGGAACTCTGGGTTGGTCGTGACGATCTGGTGCTTAGATGAATCATCGTTACCCTCGCGAAGTTCAGCAAACCTGAACGGTTTGAAGGTTCTGGGGTCTTCGTAGAGATCTTCGTCGTGGTGGGTGGCGAACGGTGCACAGTACACGGTGGGTCCAGCCGGGATGGTGACGCCGTTCGAAAACGTGAATGGCTTTACGGCGACGCGGGACATCGACACTTTCTGGGGGTGAGTCAGGGGACGGCGGCGCAAGGGAAATGAAACGCACAAGAGCCGAGGCCATCCATGCGTTGAGACTCCCGGATGAAGCTATCTATCTTGACCAGTTTGTTCATGGAAGCCTTGGTCCAGCCCTCCGCCGTAACGACGGTCTCTACTTCGTCTCTTAGGGGTTTCATGTATTCCGGGTGAGCGGCAACGCGATAGAGAATTTGTAGAAAACTCAGAGAGGTTGTGTGAACGGCGGCAACGTTAACGACCATGATGCGCCGGGTGAGGTTGGAGATGGACCTTTCCTCGCCTCTCGCTTCGTCCATGATCCACGTCAGTAAGTCTTTCTGTACATCAAGGTATCAAACACGTGTGGCCGAGATACTTGCAAAAGAGGTGCATACGGGCTTGCCATCCCAATCGTCATCATGTTCATCGAGCATGCGCTGGCGTTCTTCGATGATCGGTCCAAGGTGACTTATGACGCGACGGGTCTGGCTATGGACACGGGTGAAAAGACGTCCAGCGATCCTGTGGAAAAGGTTAGACCTGGATGCATGCAACAGGTCGTTTCGAGACGACAGACGGTTTCAAAAACTTGGGAAACCAATTTATAATTCTCGCACCGATGATAACGTCGACGGTGAACTGAATATTGAGCTTCTGATAATCTTCATTCCGACCTGCGCTGCATCAACTAAAACGCCGTGTGCTGGCAAGTGAAGATGCTTACAGAGTGGAAGGCCAACGAAGACCCTATTGGTGACGCGACAGGCGATGGTTTGAATGGCAGGAGTGGCGTGCACTTTGACCCACTCTGGTATCCACACTCAACGTCACCAGCTGCCAACAAAGAAGGGAAAAGGCGAAGAAACCAACCGTCTGCGACAGTAGGTATGGCATCAGTGAAAGCTGAAACAAGTTCGTCTCGCATTTGAGGGAACACAATGGCTAAATTCTTGGTGAGTTGAGTACGAATGATGGGGACGTGGTATGGGTTGTGTTGAATTTCAGGGCCCATGGTGTAATCAGTCTGCACGATCTGCGTAAAATGGGGAAATAAGGGAGGTGTTGACCACAACCTCCTCAATGCACTCACATCTAGAATCGCTTCTTCGAATGACAGGACGCTCTCTGGAGCTTTGCGTATATCCTCCACCAAATCTGTGCCAACAGCGACGACTTTCCACGAAAGAAGTGTGGGTATTTTGAAGATTCCCGGTTTGTACTATTGTTCGACTGAGGACATCGACCGTACAAACACGCCTAATGCACATACCTTGCGGTAGCCTTCGCCAATGATATCATCGGCGTAGAAAAAGAACTTTATAGCGGTAAGGTAGGAGAGGATTGGGTTGGAGTATCCAACGGTGGGGATATGTTCAAGCTACGCAGAGTTGAGAAAGATACAACGTTCAACAGGTTCGATCAGAGAAACGCACATCATCCTTCAGATTGTACCACCGCGTTGCCACAAACAGTATGGACAGAAGACCGAAAAGAGTTGGAATCGAAAGAGGCTCCTCGTCAGTCATGGGAGTTGAAGGAAGCTGGAGAAGCAGTGATTGTTGTCCGCGTCCCTAAGGAATTTGACCCGCCGAGGTGCCGAGGAAGAAGAGCATGATGCAGGCAATCTTTCTTGGTTTGGGGAAGAAAAAGTGAGCGAGAGGGAAGGAATGCCCGAATTTCCGACCCTATGCAGTAGTGAACGATACGAAGTTTTGAGCTCGAGGTTGGGCGTTGTTTCAGTGGCGTCCCGGCAAGGGCGGCCCGAGTCGAGAACGTGCAGAATGCGGGGCGCGGCGTCGGCGAGCGCGACGAGAACGGCATGAGCTAACCACGGCGACTTCGAGCCCCGCTTTCTCATCGTCGTTTGCACTTGACATCTCCTCACCTCGGTCGATGGCCAAAAGGTCTGGTCTAACTCCTTCCACTACGCCTTTCTATCCTGCCAACGATCAGGCAACCTACCGCGACCTTCTCCTCTTTGAGGAGCGCCTCAAGACGAATGCCCTCGTCCTGAACAGACGTAAGACCCGATATCAATGTACGTTCCTGCTGTTTTGTTATTTTCGTTTGCTTGACTTGGCGCACACAGGGCTACTTGCGCAACTTGTCATCGTCATTGTTTTCCTTCTGTCAGAGGTCCTCCTCCATACCAACTTCCTCTCTATACCGTATCGCATTCTGCGGCATCGTCGCATCGATGTCGACGTACATATGCATCCATATGTCGCTCCCGGCCTACTTCTTGTCGCTCTCACCACCCTTGTTCTCTTCTTCGCAAGCGGTCTTTATTCTGAAAAGATAGCCTACGCCAACCGGTATGCCAGTTCACATCGCTCTCACATATCCGCTAACTAGACCTTCAAGTTACGTCCCTCACGCGAATCGCTCTCTGCGTAATCTCAACATGTATCTCAACGTGCGCAAAGCTCCCCACAACTCTTACAACCCACTCTCCTACCTCTTTCCACGTCCAACGTCACCTACCAACTCGCCACCAGCACCGTCTCCCTCACGATCTCCTTCACCGACACGCTTAGGGAAACGTTCGCCTTCTGCCGCACCCATTCCATCCATTCCGCCCACGACCAACCCACGTGGCGAACTAATATTCTCTTCACGTGTGGATCGGGGCTTCCGTGAATCATACGAGCGCTACCGCGCTGCGTTCGAACGCAAGCGAGAGGAGCGTGAGCGTGACGCCGCTGCTCGCACTTGGACAGGTTGGTTCGCGCTCAAAATGCCCTGGAATAGACCGCCTCCACCTGCACCTGTCACGACGCCAACGCATACTCGCGGTCCGTCCACACCTGTACGTACTCGCGTTGCATCGGGTGGCACCCCAAGCTCCTCTCGAAAGTCTACACCCGCACCCCAAACCCCGAAGCCAGAGCGTGGACGAAGTATGACGCCGTCCGTGGATACTACATCCTCTCCATCGCGCGCAGCAGGATATATGTGAAAGGTACTTAGATGAGATGGGATCATAATCATTAAGACGGTGTTAGTGGCATTGGGCATGCCTGTGTATTTCAATGAAATGACTCGTAACTCGCTTTTTGGATCCGGTGTCAGTCAACACCATGAGCCAGAAGTAGGACTGTATACTCTGTCGAGAGTAAATGTCCAACGTTGATGAGGGCGTCGAGGGCTTGATCGAGTTCCGCCACTCATGAGCAGGCACTCACTCCCTCGAGGCCCTCGATCCGCTTACAGCATGCTGCACAAATGTTATCTGTCACCATTACTTTCACATTAGAACATAAATACAACCAAGTATTTATATCATTGTCGTTCACCACCGTCACCGTGCAGCTACCTGGAAGTTGCTGGTTCGGGTACGTCGGATGATATCCATCGTCTTTACCATCGTCTTCGTCATCACTGACACCGTCCTCCTGGTAGTCATACACCACGCACCCGCTCGATCGGCAGGTATAAGCTCCAACCTTCTCGTTGCCGGAATGAACACCTTGCCAATCGCGAACGTGTTTGCCAATAAAGCAATACCCCCCAATCTCCTTCTGGATGAGGTGCACATCTTCTGTGTGGACGTCGAAGGTCCGGCCACAGCAACCCAGGTGATAACTGCGCTTCCCGTGCTTTCCAGCGTCCAAGAAATCTCCTGGGACTCGGTGTTCGATGGCCTACGCGCCAGTAGGATTGTCTTCCTCGCTGTACGTTTTATGGCAGCGAACACAGTGCGCGAGTTCTGGCCAGGTGGCTTGGATGCGGTATACATCAAAGGTGCTCCCAAGAGCCTCGAGGGCGGCTAGAAGGGGTCCGGCGGTGGAACGGCCACTCTGGGCGCGATTTTTGAGGAGTGTGTGCAGTACACGGGCGTTGGTAGTCTCGAAGAAGGCCTTCATGGCGGGCGCCACGGAGGTTAGTGCCAACCGACCGTGCCACAATCTCAAATGACAGGGATAAGCTACACCTGCAAGGGCCTTGGCAAGATTTTTGTAATGGGAGGGAGGGAGAGAAGGGGATATATTTGCGACGTCGCAAAGAGAAGCGAGGTAGCGCATCAAAGGCCGGGCACGGGTATCGACAAGGAACTTGCGCAAAACATCGTGGGCGGCGACGTGGGCGGCCTTCGCGAGGTCTGCGGTCTCCCATGTGCTGGATTTGATCCTGACCTCGCGGGGAGACGCCTGGTTTAGGAGGAGATGGGTGTCATGGAAGTCGATGCCGATGGCCTCGAACGCTGCGAGGAGTTTGTCAACGGCTTCTGGAGGGGTGGATTTTTTAAGAACACGATTGAGGAGAGCGCCATGAAATGTGGAGGGGGACTTGATCTGAAGATGTCTGCGTAATACGTCGCGAGATGAGTGGGATGATTGTGTGTGGGATGGAGATGCCATGGCCGTCAACTCTGCTGCTGGACTGTTGCTGTAGCGGGGGCATATCAGTGGATGTCTTTTATGCGGGCAAGGAAGAAAAAGATCAATTCGGTCGAAAGGCGATGAGCAGGTTGCCAGAAAAGCGTAAACATAGACATTGGAGAGGATGTGAAATGAGACTCAGAGTCATTGTGATAGTGCATTGTGCATCGAGGCGCAAAATCGCAGGCCTGAGACAACAAAGGGGAAGTATCGAATCGATTACGTCAGAAAAATGAACAACACGCTCACGTGACAGGCCGCCTGTCAACGACTTCAGTTGGCTCTTTCGCTTCTCTTTCCCAGCTTTCCCATCCTTCCGCCCGCCTAGTGCGGCTCTGTTCTGCCAAGGTTTGCACTGTATCATATCCCTCCTAATGGCAAACTGGAGCATCGACTATGAGCATGACTCTGACGAGGTCATTGCGCTCAAGAAACATATCGCCAACCAAGGTCCGCCCGCCTCTTGTCGCAGTTACTCTTCCTTCATGTCCCGTTCTTTTAATAGACAACAAGTGTTCAGCACTTGAAGATCAGCTATACAAGTCTAAGCTTACTCATGACGAAACGAAGTCCATCCTTGCGGAGACCATCCAGAAGGTGCGTTAACCCAAACCCTGTATTCGTAGCCAACCCTGATGGTCACGCTTGCTTCTCAGCTACGACATGAATCCGATATCGCTGTCTCCCAGAATGAAGACATAACATCACTCAAGGAGGAACTAGATCGGGAAAAACTCCACCGTCACAATACAGAGACTTCGCTTCATGCCGCCACGAGCAAGATTAAGGAGGACGAGGCTGCAATGAAGCAGCTACAAATGACCATCGAGGCTATCTCTACGCGAGAAATCTGTACTGCTCGCGAGCTTGCAGAAGTTCAGAACAAGAACGCCGCACTCGAATTCCGAGCACGAGACCTCGAGGCCAATCTTCAACAAGTCGTCGATGCCACTTCACCCGTCCGAAAGGGCCGCCTACGCTCGTCATCTCTCTCAGAAATTCGCATATCTTCCCTCGAACATGACCTCTCGGAATCAAAAGCGGCACTGGCACAAGCTCAATCGGATCTGGTCAGGGCATCTGAGAAACTCTCTCGCACAGAGGCCAACCAAGTACAAACGGAGAACGAGGCTATCACGATGGAGAAGCGCTTGAAGGCGGCGCTGAAGACGGCGGAGGACAACCTAGCTGAGAAGGAGGATGAACTTCGGTTCTTCAAGTTGCAGCATGGAGGCGGATTGGCACAAGAGAGGGAAGAGGAACTAGTCAACCGGATAGAAGAAGAGGAGGCCAAAAGCGAGGCACTGCACATGGCTTTCGCGGATGCGGAGCGGAACTTGCAGAAGATGGAGAAAGGGCTCAAAGCCGAGATCGTCAAGGTGAAGGGACTGGAGGGTAGGAATGCCACTCTCACAAAGGAGAAGGACCAATTGCGCAAAGCTATGGAGACAGCCCGATCCCGGACAGAAGCGCTTGCGAGTACCGTCGAGGAGAAGGAGAGTCTAATCGCTACTCTCAGTACACAAACAAGGTGAGCAGCATGTTACACGCCTATCTAGTGTGACGTTGACAGTAACCTTCCCTGCAGAACTCTCCGCGACCAACTGAACCATTCACAGACGGTGAATGCTGGTAAAGTCCCGTTCGCCTTCTCCTCGCGGTGGTATAACTAACGAGGGACATAGCTCTTACAGAGTCTCGGCATGGTGCTGGTGCCTCTCCTGAAGATGCCTCGGATGAAACTGTCCAACGCCTGTTGATAGCAATCGATCGCCTCAGAGGTGAACGAGACGGACTGAGGCGGGACCTGGAGTTTTCACAAGCAGAATCCAAGTTCGCTATCCAGGGCCTGGAAGCGCAACTGGAGGACCTTGGTAAAGCTGGCGCGCTCCATTCTCCACGCTGCGAATCTCCATCCTCTTCCCTGGACGATGTTTTGACCCTACGCGAGGAAACCTTGCAGCTTCGCGCACAACGCGATTGTGTTACCACACGCCTAGATCGCCTTGCGCAAATGGTCGCCGCGTCCATGATTGTGGTTGGGATATATGGACTCCAAAAGATTGCAAAGGATCGATCACTTGGAAGAGGTTCACGCGGAGCTATCTCATCTGCGGTTACAGTATGACGACGTGGTGTCTACAACTGCTGCCCGGGAGGATACGATCCACGCTTTGGAGCACTCAATCCAAGAGCTTCAAGCGCAATTGGAGCAGTCTAATAACAACCTTTCTGCCTCAGATGCTGCACGAGCGCAACTTCAGCTACAAGTCCATGACCTTGCTGACGCCAAGCTTCGCGCTCGCGGTGAACAAATGCATCTGCAGAATTCCTTGGAACAACGAGAAGCGCAGCTCGAAGAGCTCTTGCGCACATTGCAAAGCGTAGAATCCGACCGCGACTCGCTTTCAAACCAGGTCATCACTCTTCAGCAAGACTTGGAGGACGCCCGCGGTGAACTCACTCAAGCAGAACAGCGTTACTCCGAGCTCCAGTCTCAGCAGTTCTCGTCACTGTCATCCGATCAAATTCTTCGCTCTTTCAAGGATCAGATCAAAGAATATCAAGAACGGGTGGAGCGTCGCAACGAACAGATTGGTATTCACCAGCACGATATCAAGCGGCTGGAAACGAACCTTCGATTGCAGGAGGAGCGCCTGGCCGAATTGACGGCCGAACTGGAGGTCACTACATCGGAAAAGCAGAGCATGATTGAAGATTGTGCAGAGGCCCGGGAAGCACGCGACATTGCCGACAGCCGCATCGAAACCCTGGAGGAAGAGGCCGAAGCTTTGGAATCCACAATTCGTGATGTCGAATACCAGCGCGTAACCGAAACGGCAGCCTTAATCGGCGTGTGGTCGTCCACCGTAGTCCGCTCGAGGATGGCTGTAAGCAACCTGCGCGTCGCTCTCTATAGCGCGCACCACCAGAACGCTTTGGTGGCGGAACAGCTCGAGCTCTCCAATTCTCACCATGGCCAGGTTGCTGCTGCTTCAGCCGACGTAGTATCTAGCCTTGCGATCGCCAGACACAACTACGACCATGCCACGGACGAAACTCGCCAAGCCGTTATTGCACTCGCCATCTCTCAAACAGGTTTGCACCATGTCAAGAAAGTGCAGGCGGCGAGCCAACGCTATCTTGAGGGGCAGCTTTACGCTGTTCGCCAAGAGCTCTCCGCACGTCTGACCGACATCGGTACTATTCACAGACAGCTGGAGAGTGCGCAATCGCAACAAGAACTAGACATCTCTGCTTCGGCCGCACAGCAGGCGCGCGTAGCCCAACTGGAGGCAGAGATCGAGCAGCTTCATCAGCGGAATACAGAATTGGAGAGTCGCGAGGCTGAACTCCAGGCCCGCGTCCTAACATACCAAGGCGAAATTCAGAAGCTAGATGATCAGGAAGCCGAACGTGTTGGCTCATTCGGAGATCAGATGATGCAAATTCGCGAGGAGCACAGGTCCGAAATCGACTCTCTGCAAGAAGAATTGGGCTCCGTTACCGCTGAACTGCTGGACGCACGGACTGCTTTGGAAGAAGCCCGAGCATCGCGCCAGAAGGTCCTCGAACAATCCTCCGAGGAGAAACGCGTCTTGGACGAACGCCTCCAAGACTGCCTCGCCCAACTCGAAGCCACGAAACAAACTGTTCGTGATGCGGAAGCCCTTCAAACAACACGTGCAGACGAAATCCGGGCCCTGCAGGAGGCCTTGTCGAAAGCAGAATCGGAGTTCGATCAAGCACGCTTGGCTCAAGAGGAATTGGAGGCCTCTCGCGTCAATGCGATCAAGGAGGCCTCAGAAGCACACCAATCTGCAGAAGAACGCTACAAGGAATCTGAGGCTGCCACCAAGGCTGTCGAGGATGCTCTCGAGCAGGCGAAAGCCTGTCACGCGGATGAACTGGCCATCCTTCAGCAGACTCTAGAAGCTCGTGAGGCCGACGTCATGCAGCTACAGGAAGCACTCGAAGATGGGCGCAACCAATACGCGAACGCCGCTCAAACGTTCGAAGAAGAGCGGAATAACCTCACCGAACACTACGAGGCGACTCAGGCCAAGCTTCGGGAGGATATTCAAGTCATTCAAGGACAGCTTAAGGAGACTGAGGCCGCACTTGAATCTGTTCAGGAAGAACGCGCTGCCTTCGAGCAGGAGACTACCGACCTTGAGGCTGCTAGGCAGCGTTTGAATTCAATGGTCCGGCATACAGAAAGTCGGCTGCAGGACAGGTGCGTTTCAGCTTTCTGATGGAGATAACTTTGCTGATTTATGTTCGTTATTCTGGTAATAGTCAGCGCGAAGTGGAGGTTCTGCGTGCTCAGTTATGTCATGCTGAGGAGCAGTTCGCGAGCTTTCAAGCAGCAGCCCAGACGAAAGAAATGCAGTTCGACTTGGAAGCAAATAGTCATCGAAGTTTTGTGGCTGATCTTCACAAGCAAATCGACGCGCTCGAAGCGCGTCCGAAGCTCGATGATACTGTCCATGAGCTCGAGGAAAGAATCAAGGAGATGGATAAACTGATGTCCGACAAGAACCAAGAGATCGAAAATAATGATGACCGTGTCATTGGGTATGATAGTCATGTCGTGTCTCTTCCGGTGTATTGTCTGACGTCAGCTTTTCCAGTATGTTGAAGGAGAAGAAGAAGCTCACGACTAGGGTCGACAACCTGACGCGGAAAGTGCAAAGTTTGCAGAATAAGTTGGCGATGGCCAAAGAGGCCTTTGTGACCCGTGCCGAGCAACCCGTTACTTCGACGTCTCGAAACACACCTCCACCTAGCTCCCGCACGCCGACCACGAGGATGGACATCGAACAACCCATTGCGTCGACATCTCGCCAGTCTCCAGCCACATTTAGCCGACCTCAACCTCTCGCGACCAAACCGGCCACTATGCCGCCTCTTCCTCCAGTGCCCTCTGAAGCCCCGGTCACTCCCCGCTCTCGCATGCGTATGGCCTCTGGACCTTCCGCTCTACCTCGTCCCAAGACACCAGATAGCCGAATCCCTCCTATCTTCCGAGTAAAGACCCCAGAGGCAAGGCAGGTGTCCAAGCCTGCCTTTTCGGACGGCCCGATGCCAACGATAACATCAATTGGAAAGAAGCGGGCAGCTCCCGACGACGCAGAGGAATCACCTCCGGCTCAAGGCTTCACAATCGAGGGCACGCTTGACCGCGAAAGGAATGGAGATTCGACGCCGAGGGTTCGTAAGAGCTTCCGCGGAACTGGGTTCACGCCTGTTCGTCATACTACCGCGCGACCTGTGACAGTTGCGCCGGTCTCGCCCATTCGTCCTTCCTCCTCTGAGTACCCAAACCTCATCTCAGACGTCACGAACAGCCCAAGAGGATCATCACACGCAGCGCGCGTCACTGGCGGGGCAGCGAAGAGGGGGACTTGGGTAAGCAAGTTGAAGAGTAGTCTGTCCTCGAGTCAGTCCGGAGCTGCACCTCCTCGGACAACATACCCTACCCGACCGCCCATCTTCCAGAAGGCTCCCTAGCACAATATTCGCATCGCAATGATTTGCCTTCCACATACATGTATCGATACGACCCCCTTCTTTCAAATTATGTTTATTACTTCTGCACATCATGACCCCCATAGTCGCTCGCTTTCCCATCCTCTCGCAGTAATCCATGTCATGACTCATACTCAGTTTTGCTGGTGATAGCAAGATCCTTTCTAAGTAGCCTAAGTACATGCGGCAGCACAGGTGCCTGGCGAACAGACAACCTACTCGTCGAATCTCTTCACCCGCTCAACACCTCCTCTATTCCCAGGAACATTCCTGTTGCGACAGTGGTTCGCATAATGACCTTTCTCACCACACTGGAGCCCATTGTCAATACCGCGACGTTATAATAGCGAAGAGATTGCCATGCTTACCTTGAAGCAGAGAACCTCGTCCAGGTTACGCCGAGGCATCGTTCCGGCACCTGCACCTGCACCATTCGCACTACCTGTACCTCCTGCGCCAAAATTCTGGCCCCCTCCTCCCTGAAAACCACGGTCGAAATCTGCATAACGGCCGTATCCTGGCGGTGGAGGACCAAGGTCTCTCTGTGAAACTTGTGCAGGAGGATTGTACGCTTCCGGCGGGGGCAAGGTTGGTTTAGGACTATGAAAGACATCAAACTCGTGAGAAACTGATATTGTAGACTTGAAAGAGAATGACGTACTGGCCCTTCGAGCAATCCGGTCCCAATGGACAAAATCCTGACAGATATGCCTGGCATGCGACTCGACGTACGTGCTTACGAGGGCAATTTGGACCTTTATACTTGCTCAGCATCAGACGGGGATAAGTTGCGAATGCACTGTACCATTCTTACAGAACCCTCGGTTGTAATCTGGACATTCGATTTTGCGCTCCTTCGGGTGAGCATATAGACACTCGTCGCCGGAGGAACAGTAGCCGTATTTGGCGTACCACCAGCAATCGGGCATGCGCCGGAGATTGTATTCGTGCAAGAACTCACAGGCGTCCCCCTTCTTACAAAGACCTCGAAGCCAATGCTTACAGACTGTGGATAAGCGCTCACGGTCGCGTGGATGTGTGGGCATTGGTTTTGGAGGCTGGAAGTTGAGGGTAGAAGGCAACGTATGGCGGAGAGGACAGTGCAAAGGACCGAGGGGACAGCCAGCTGGTGTAAGGTTAAGACGGCATATTTGATCGTCTGGATGAGCGTTAATTTAATGAGGCACTGGGCAGCGGGAGTGAAGTGTTGCCTACGCACCTTTGTCAAGTTTTATGCCGAGCTCAGACTTGATGAAAGTCTCCTCTGGGAAGCTGTTCTGGTAAAATTGAGGGCTTATGATGTCTCTGAGAGCAGAGGGCCCATTTAAAGGATTGGACATTCTGATAGACAGAGGGATCACGGAATGTGTAGTTGAATCGGAAGGATAAGCTACATCGCTGACCTCCTCTCCGACCAAACGCTTTGCGTCACTGCGTGAACGCGTTCGTTAGGTCACGTGACATTGTTCTAACGCGCGGGCGCGCTTTGGAGCTGCTTCACAAGTCGAGCTTCGATGACCCATTCCTTGCTGTCTGCACCATCCACCATCGCAATCTTCTCGTGATGTTCAAAGGCTTTGGACACTCACACGCAGACTTCTCCTCAGATCTTCGTGACCCTCAAGACTGGAATGCCGCTACTCTTAAAACCCTAACCCATTGCTTGGATGCCGTCGCCCTCGCCGTCGATCCTGTCTCGAATCTCTTGGCTATCGGTGCGTAGCTATCGTAGAGAAAAGAGTTCGGTCAATGAAACACATCTATAGCAACCGTCAATGGCGTTATACACATTCTCGGAGCCCCGGGAGTCGAAACGGAGATCAAGCTCCCGAACCCTATCCCCGTCAAGTTTCTCGAATTCGCAACGGGTATCTTCAAACTCCTATGCATAGGTTAGGGACCACGCAGAATTCAATGTCACTTCTCGTTACCGAGCTCGTGCAGACGAGAATGACAAGCTCTACCTATGGGATCTTACCCACCTTGGTCAGATCAAGCTGGATGCTACCTGTCGTCTAGATCGACCCGTAACGTCAGCACTTCTTCATCACACCCCATGTCACCATCTCATGGCTTTGTCGATGTCAGCTATGTGTCGCTTTCTCCGTCGCACACGCATGTTCGGTTTCTACGCTTGAGGGGCTTGTTTGTCTACTGATGCTTTCGCGTACTGCAGGCTTTTATCAGTCTGGAGTCTGGACAGGTGAAAACCTACGACTTACTTTGCAAAAGAATATCATCATACACCATTCCCAAATGCATGGGAGCTTTACGAGCAGGAGCTCAAATCTGACGGAATGATTGTGGACACAGAAGGCACCTCGTGAGTTTAATCTCTATGCGTCTCGCTTTAAATGGTTCCATTTGTTCATCGACGCTAGACGTATCCCTGTGCAAATTCTTCACCATCCACGCAACCTCAGTTTGATGTTCATTGCATACGGAGGTACCATTCACGTCCCCTTGAGCTTCGGCAGGATTCCCTGACAGGCTGGTCTTAGGTGGCGTTGCACTGATAGATCTGGTAAGTAACTCATCTGTTCTCTTGATGCATAATTCTGACAATATTGTATAGAAGGAACACAAGACCTTGCGCACATACGAGCTCTTGATACCGGCTGGCGCCCCTGGCGGCGCAGGATATACAGACCCCGTGTGTTGTACCTCCAGTGCAATGCTGCACCTCGACCTTATATATCTACTCAATTTCAGGATCTCCTAAAACACCGACGGCCATCGGTGACATCTATTACTATCCATCCGTCCGGCCACCTCTTCGTTGTCGGACACATCGATGGGTCAATCGCCTTTTGGGCCGTTGAGGATGACTCTCAGCCACTTCTTGTCCGTACCCTTGACGATATTGACGTGCAAATCGTTGACGGGGATAAATTGGATGAATACCTCCCTGGCGCAGATGGACCCCCAAAACATCACGAGCCTCGGGAGCCGATTTTCAAGCTGGCCTGGAGCGGATATCCCAACTCGACGGATCCGCGTGGGGGTGAAACATCTTTAATAATTCTCGGTGGGCAGTTCGGCCGCGATCCTTCAGGCGTTAACGTACTATGGCTTCCTGCTTTCAATCCTTCTGAACCGCCTACTATGGTCAACTCAGAGGAAGGCCTACATCCACATTTCAGGAAAGCCATGCGCGTCTCATTGGACCCTTCCAATGCCCATTTCTATCCCACTCCCGGACTTACTCAAGATTTCGTATTGATCCCACGATCCAGTCCACATTTTTCCGGGATGTGGGATCCAAGGGCCATCCTCTTTCTTTCTGAAAGTGATGGCCATTTGCGTACAATCGAAGCATACCAATTTCCTCCTCCAGAGTTTGCCTCCGTAGGAAATGAAGCAAAAATACCGGCCGAAGGGGCTCCATCTGTCGAAGAAGATCTTGCCTCTACGCTCCAGTCCATGGAACTCGATGGTGAGCCTACAAAACTAAGCTTACCGCCAGTTTTGTGGAATGGTCCCAGTGGAGTGACCCATGCACAACTTGTCGCTATCGACCGGTTTTCGCACGAGAAATTGTCACAGGCAGCGTCCGGAGACCCGCAAGAGCTTACCTTAGAGGGCGGTGTTGCAATTCCCGACGATGAACGTGCCAACGATGCCAAGCTAGCAAAGGTTCAATTCTCTTTCATGTCATACCATGTTACGCTGACCCGAACAATCTTAGTTTGAAACTTCTCGCGTTGTCATATCTCGGCACAGTGACCACACAATCCGGTTTCTTGATATATCAGTTCAGCTGCTTCTGCCCTCTCCATTGTCGCCCCTTCTCTCTCCGTTTCCTCGCACACTACCCTGGCTGGCCATTTATCCTCTAGCACTGCTTGATCATCCGACAGTTGCTGCTCGTTTGTCCTCGAGTGTCAAAAAGCAAGCGTCCGTGCGGTCCTTTCAATTTGCCGATGAAGCACTGGAAATGTCTGTCGTCTTCGGCACTGGCCACATAGCGGTGTATCGGCTAGCAGGCAGTCATCACGATGGCCTAGGCGAGAGGATCTTGGAGGATAAAGAACTTGTTTCCTTGGAACACATCCCTGTGGCGGATGGGCTACGGTTCAAACCTTTCTTCATGGTTTTACCTCCTGCACAGACTTCTGCGTATGCTGCTTCCGAGATCGGTAAGGCAAACTCCACTGTTCTTTGATCATCTACATGACCTCTGGTTAAGGGTTCTGCGCTGCTGCGTACGCCAACGGTACCATGTATGTCATCGATATGCGAGGTCCCAAGGTTTTGCTCCGTGTGGGCCACGATCAAGGCGTGCGCTCCCGTCATCATATTCTACCCCGCAGGTCATCGAGCGCAGATCCCATCGTTTCTCTTACGTGGACAATATGTAGCCTTCGACCAGGTGCGTGTTATCATCCTTGCTAATGTTATCCGCATGACATATCCACGTACAGACCCAGCCCCCAAACTTCGCCTGGTCGCGATTCACTTGTCTGCTGCAACACATACATATACCCTTGAGCGCGCTCCGTCGGGAGAGTGGACCATTGAAGCCGCGCCCTCTGAAACGGAAACTATTGTGCCGTTGGAAGGTTGCGCATTTGTTCTGGATGCCCGCACAGGAGCGCAGTGCAAGGCCGATAAGAACCGCCTATCGATCGTGTTGGATCACCGTAGGTCGCCAGATATAGATGGAAGAGGGGAAGACGATCCACGGTGCTTCTTAATCGTGGCCGGGTCAAAGGGTGCAAGATGCTACGGAGAACTGAACGGGGATAGCAGAATATCGAAGGCGGAATGGGGAAGTAAAGCAGGTGTGGTTCGCAGTGCACAGATCATTGATAAAAACCGTGAGATGGTTGTGTCCTCATGATTTATTCGGGACTAACGGCAATGCTTAGGATCCCGCGTCCTCGTGGCTATCACTGACAAGCATAATGCGCTGGTATATTCATTACCTGGCCTTGATCATCTACACACTGTCCCACTTCCTACCGCTTCAACCAGGTTCGTCATACCTCCATTTTTTCACCTTTTCACCGTCTCATTGTGCCTGGATAACGTAGCCCTCCTTCCCTTGATACGGCTGGGGATATACTCACATTGATACCGGCTTCGACCTCTGGGTCCTCCCCGGCTCCCGCCCGCCGTATGGTTCTTGATACTTTCTTCAACGTTCGCCGGGGTTATTATACTCCAATCGTGTCGCTCATCGAACGACGTGATGGTGGTAACCCGAGCGTAGCAGCGCAGCCTTATCCTGTGAGTATGGGTCCCTCAGGGTGGCTGTCTGGGGCGGCGGGGGCGTGGCTAGGCGGACTCGTTGGAACCGGAAGCATGACCGGGGCACAAATCGATGCATTGCGTTCGTATTTTCTATCTGTTCTACCCCCGGAGGTCTCACTCTAACCCTCAATCAGTTGCAGGGCCCGATAGGCCAATCCCGGAGAAGACAGTCCCCCAAGGACGCATGGAAAAGAAACAGTACGCGGATTGGGAGGCGAACAAGACTGGCAATCTGGCAAGCTCGGCCGCTCAAACGCAAAGTAGCTTGTATAGTCGACTGCAAGCGGCCGTGGCGGAACGTGGGTGAGTGCTTGTGTGTGGCGGTATCTGTTGGTGGTCCATTGATGGATTGTTGCTCTAGGGAAATGCTGGGTGGCCTGGAGACGAGTGTCAACTCGCTAGAGGAAGGCAGTCGAAACATGGTCGATCAGGTAAGAATTTCATGCTCCCTTGAATGGCCTCGATCTCACCGGGCTTGGTCTTAAGGCCAAACGATTGGCAGCCCAACAGTCTGCAAAAAGCTGGTTCAATTTCTAAGCGTACTATCACGTTGTATTTCCGGGTTCCGTATATCCATTATGCAACAAGTGTCGACAAACCCGAAGACGGAATACCGGCATTGAGTCTAGCGGTCGATGTGGCACCAGACTACCTGGTTCTCATGGCATTCTGTCTCTGAAAGTCATTGTACGTATGAATGTTACGTAGCGATGGCCCTTATACAGTATCGAGGGTATCCAGTGTGTCGTAAGTCCTCGCGACCGAATCCGAGCGTTGAACGCACTGGCCCCGGGGCACTGGGCGCCTGCGGCTGAGGCACGGTCCGAACGTGGAAAAAACGCCAAGTCCTCACTCAGACTGGCAGTGGTTGACCTCAACCACTCTCACCCGCGCGCTTCGCGCAACTGCATACTACACACCGTGATATCTAACCCTTAGCTTGGACCCTCCAGGCATCAGAACACGAAGTCTATACATCTTCACATTCCCTTTCTACGCCCGATTTTCCGAGATCTCGACTTTCCACGGGGGAGATCGCGTGCGATGCCCGATCCCAGCGTCCTGGCCCATGTCACCGACGTCCATTGTCATCCGACAGACTCAGGACCTGTCGATAACACTGCAATGAAATCCCTGCCCATCACTATCTGCGCCATGGCCAGCAAGATGGATGACCAGGGCAAGGTACGCGAGCTTGCGGAGAACTGGCCGGACAAAGTCGTCCCTGCGTTTGGTTCGTCTTTCAATACATATGTATACTTTGCGCGTCCGTCAGCGGTGGTTGGCAGCGCTGATTGGAGGGATAATAGGGTACCATCCGTGGTGGTCGCACCACATCGCTTTGACACCTACGACGCGCGAGGAACATTACCGGGGACTCTTCCTCCCCGCGGGCGTAAAGGCCTCCGACGTGTTAGCGTCAGCCTTTTCGCGCCTGCTGCCCTCTTTGCCGGAACCCGTCTTCCTATCCACAATCGTGTCCACCTTACGCGAAAACCTGTTGTCAAATCCGAGAGCAATGCTAGGCGAAGTTGGCCTCGATCGTGCCGCCCGCGTGCCCTTTCCCCCTTCTTCATCGGCGGAGGACGAGCCTCGGGAGTTCTCGCCTTTTACAACCCCGCTTGCACACCAGCTCGCAGTGATCGAGGCGCAGATCGCCATCGCGGTCGAGTTGCGCAGGAATGTGAGCCTGCACAGTGTCAAGGCGCCGCAGCAGACGCGTGAATTGCTCGACAGAATGGCGGTGACGTATGGTGAGAGCTGGAGAGCGATTAGCGTGGATTTGCACAGCTGTGGGGTTAGCCCGCAGGTGTGGGCGGAGATCGAGGTGCGGGTTGTGCTCATCTCCAACCTGTGGGTGCTAACTGGATCTTTCCTGGCTGGATTATTTAGAAACGCCATCCGAACGCGTTTCTGTCTCTATCCAAGGCAATCAACGCTCGGTCGCCAAACCACCTTGCGCTGATCAAGGCCTGCGATCCCGCTCGACTGTTGGTGGAATCTGATCATCCCGACGTGCGTTTCGTTGCGGAGCAGACGTGGGCCATGATCGAAACGATCGCAGAAGTAAGAGGGTGGCGTGTGGAGACGACATGGGAACAGGATGCAGGGGACAAAACCCGATGGGGTGTGGTAAGGCGCTTGGAAGCGAATTGGCAGGCGTTCGTCCGAGGAAGGCATGTGCCGGAAAGAAAAGAACGTAAGAGAGCAAGAAGAATGGATTTCAGCTACCAGGATTGGGAGAGCGAGGACGAGGGTGAGGCTCCAGTAGGGCCACCTGTATAAAATAAACCAACCGGTGTGATGGTGGTGAATTGCAAGAATGTTCAGGCGACGAAAAGGGACAGAGTATGCTGAACGTGAGGTATCCAAGGCTACAGTAGTGAGAAGTCCGACGACAGACCATTCTGTCGTCACCGGAAGAGGTAGGTGAGGATTAGGAAGAAGCATACACCAATCAGTCCGCCGACGATGTATGAGTCACGTCGTCGTCGTTTGTGGATCATGGAGAGGATGTTATTGATGCCTGGGACGGTGTCTAGAGAAGGGGAAGGTAAAGGGCCAAATATAGAGCGGGGGTAAGAAGGTACCTACTGAGAACACCGACCATGCGTGTTTGAATGTTGCCCAATGATGACCGTTGACGAGAGATGTCGGCTCGCGTCTCGTACGCTTGCCTATCCTATGGTGAGGTGGTTATACCGACGACAGATGGATACGAAACGCACTCAAGTGTTTCGTCGATCATTCGATGTGAGCTGTCGATCCGACCACGCTCGGCGAGGAGGGAGTCAGCTGCTGAGGACTTGTATGCACTACCCACGCGTGTCAGGGCCAAGGATACTTTTCCCAGAAGCAGAAGCATTACTCGATATCGTTGCGGACACCGGTGAGAAGGTTAGCCTGGTCCACAGCAGCCTGAACATTCGCCTAAACATGTGGGCGCGCTCGTTAGGCTACGGAAAGAGCTAGATTGTTCGGTCAGCTTACCTTGGTTCGTCGTAGCTCCCGGGAGTAATCTTGATATACGTCTCTATGTCGTTGGATTGCACGGAGCATGGACTGCGATGGTGGATTCTGAGTGTCGCCCGAAAGCCCCGACAACTGGTCGTTGGTTTCGCCAAGCTATAGGGTAGGCGTTAGCAATCAAGAAGCTGAGCATGTGTATGAGGCGCACCTTCTCCAGAAGCTCCTCGACCTCGACCTCCATGTCCTTCCAACGGGCACTGGAGCCCCCCGCTTCGACATCTTCAGAGCCAGAGCGTGAGATGGTGGAAGCGAGACGCGAGTAGGCTGTCAGTTTTGTGTCGAAGAGGGATTCCAGCGTACGTGCTTGACGGTGCAATGAGTCGTAGGTGGCCATGGTGTGGGTAGGGAAGTAGGCGTTATGGTTATGGGAGTGCGGAGAACGTGAACTGCGCGCAGGACGCTGGGGCTTCTCAGGCACAATGACGCGCCACGCATTGTAGACCACGTGCTTGCCATATACGGACTTCGGCAAACGCCGGTGCACCCGCCAGCCAGCGCCGCCTTGGTCACCTTTCCTTTCTTCCGCTCAATTGAGAATCAGGCTGCACCCTGTATCCCTCTTTCGACCACCAGACTCTCCGGCCAGATGCCTTCCCTCGACCCTTGCATCAGGATATTCGAACAGACTTGGTATATATTTGGCAGAGCGAGACGAAAATGATGTCTTGGATTTCTCCAGAGTTGCATGAATTGACAGGATCCGGAGCGGGGCAGATGACGATGCTCAATGCATCATCGAAACCCCCGATTCTTCGCTTCTCTCACGCCTTGCACCCAACTGACCCGATGCTATTCAACCACCGCTATTTCTCTCCTTCCTCCCCTTCTCCCCTTCTCCTTCGCCCGCCATGGTCTTGATCCTCCCTACCTCTCCCCACCAGCTCGTCTCCCGTTCCTCCTCCTTCAAAGGACTTAATCCAGGCGCTAGGAGGACCACCAGAGGTCTGTCAAGCCGCCACGAAGAAATCTCGATCGTGAACGCGCTCGATGTGGCCCCCAAGGAACACAGTCCTGAAAGAGAACGTGAAGCCGAACCGCACGAGGAGAAAATTTTGGCAGCGATCAGGGAGCTCTACTCATGCTCCTCATCCAACGTTCGTACCATTCGATTTGACAATATACTTCTCTTGTACCAATTTTTTTTTCAGTCCAGTTACGATACCTACTCTTCAGACGCCCTCTTCTGCGACTCGGACGGCAACGCACGCCCCCTTCGCAATCGTTTCGACGATCTTCACAAGGTGCGCTTCATTTTTCCACGACTGCGGCTCGTGTGCTCACTCGTGCTCTCAGCGCTTTTCATTCGGCGCAATCCAGAAGTTCCGCGTCTTGCAGACCCCTATCTCGGCACCCCCGAGCAGCCTTCATCTCGACATCGAGGTCGAGTATTTCCGAGATATCGACGCATCTTTACCGTCAAAGGTACGTGTCCGCCTCTCCCATTGTATCCCGGTTGCTCATCCCACAGTAGACCCTGAAGTGCCTCGTTGCCCTCGAGCTGTCCGATTCTGACCAGAGGATCGTCCGTCACTCCGAAAAATCCGAACACAAGTGCGAGAGTCCAATCGATGACGTCCAGCACGCCTCGGAGGTGCCGCGTAGGATGTCGGTCAGCCAGAGGAAGACTGAGTACGACTAGCCTTCCACACGTCTGAACGGCTGACCATACCTTATTCTTTATTATACACGATTTTCGTCGGTTTTGCATCATGTGTACCAGTAGAGTTGTAGCTATCTGTTGTACCGCACACGCAATGTCACGCATCCAGAGGCTTCGCACACTGGCAGGATATTCACAATTCACCAGTCAGTCAGTCAATGTGCAGGTCATTGTCAATGTGGCCCGGATTAGCGCCGTCGTCCTTCCGCGTGACGCGCTCCTACATCCCACTCTCTACCGCGTCTGTATGCTGCGATCCCGCATACTCTTTGCCCGACAGCATATCTTCACGCGCGCCATGTCTCATCAGGTCGCAATCGACACCTCCCCTCCGGAGGCGAGGTCGATGGGGATCCTCGACCGCTCCCACTTCAGACGAAGTGTCAACGTGTTAGGAGTGAAGGTACCTCCAACAAAAGCGGGCATGGTCCTCAAAGCAGAACCGATGCACGGGTGCGTTAACCTCCAGCATTCCCTTATGCCGTTCTCATTCATATTCTTCAACGGCGCAGGGCGATCATCAACTTGCCTAGAATCCGTAGCGTCGTAGACTCAACCTCTCCGGGAAGCGACGTCAAGATGGTCTTGCTACGAGTCCGAGACACCGGTGAGCTAGGACTCGACTGTACTACGGACTAGGCTGATCGGTGGTAAGATAGCTGAATTGCCCGTGACGGTGAAAGAATACTTGTCGAGTCAAGGGCTGGAGTTGACGGCGCACACCCTGGAGCTAACTTATGACTATTGGACGGCTGGTGCGCTCTATGCATGTTTTGTCTCCCATTGTTACTGATTCGGAGCCATCAGACGACATCCTTCAGGCCGTCTTACCGAAGGACTTGTGTGAAGGGTCTCCAGTAGGGTTCACTGTTACTGGACACATCGGTACGTATCGTCGATTTGAACCCCCTTGTCTTTGAGATTGACAAGAGCCTCAGCGCACATGAACCTAAACTCCGAATATCTTCCCTACAAGCACCTCATCGGACAAGTTATTCTAGACGTACGTAACTCGCCGTTTCCTTGATTTCCTAATCTCTAATGTTGGTTCAGAAAAACCCTAGACTGCGCACTGTAGTCAACAAGACCGACACGATTGACACAAAATTTAGAGTTTTCAAGATGGAGCTCATCGCAGGTGTGCCAGAATACGTGGTCCAGCATGTGAGCCGTCTCTCACACCTGTTGCAGTCGACTGCTGATCACGAGTTGCCTCAGCACGAGTCGGACTCTCAATTCACGTTCGACTTCACTCAGGTCTACTGGAACTCACGTTTGCACACTGAACATGACAGGCTTGTGCGCCTTTTTCGACCAGAGGACGTCATAGTAGATGTGTTTGCTGGTGTCGGTCCGTTTGCCATCCCAGCAGGCAAAAAGGGATGCGGTGTGTTTGCGAACGACCTTAACCCGAACAGCTACAAGTACCTGCAGCAGAACATCGTGGACAACCGGGTAGGTCAGTCAAGTGGGCACAGCGATATACGTGCTAAGTGCGTACAGGTAACACACCTGGTTCGTGCTTCTTGTGAAGACGGACGAGAGTTCATTCGCAAGGTCGTTGGATGGTCTTTCACGGACCCTATGCTGCCATACTCTGGACCGCCCCGTTCACGCAATCAGATCCAGAAAGAAGACAAACGCCGGCAGCAGCAGCGACCGGAACAAGGGGTATCCTATCCCCCTCGCCGCCGCATAGCTCATTTCGTCATGAACCTACCAGAGTCGGCGATTACGTTCCTGGATGCCTTCCGGGGACTGCTGGCTCCTGGGGCTGATGAGGACGATCTCCGGGCGTTGTACGACGAAATGCCGATGGTGCACTGTCACTGCTTCACGCGTGAGTTGGATCCCGAGGGCGCGGAGCGCGATATCAGACAGGTACGTGTTTCCGAGGCGTCATTTGTTCGAGAATTGAGAGAAGCCAACGCTCGTTTTCCAACAGAGGGTGGGAGAGCAGATTGGGCAGGAGCTCTGTGAGGGGGACGAGGTTTCCCTACACTTTGTGCGCAAGGTTGCGCCGAACAAAGATATGTATTGTATCAGCTTCAGACTGCCTCGCAAGGTCGCATTCGGCGAGAGGGCGTCTGCCGAATTATCATGACCGGGGGGCGGCGCTCGGGGTTGAATGGGATTCTCCTTGGGCGTGATAACCTTATCCGAAGCAGCGCAAAGTGCGAACGGTCGTGGTGAAAAACATGGCACTCCGCGGATGCCGTCGTCCGACCGTCGTGTTTTCTGCCAGGACTCAGGGGAGGCAACGTCGGTGAGAATCGGGCAGAGGGCGGGACGGAGGGATATTACGTAAAAAGGACGTGGGGGAGAGCGGAGGAAAGAAGAAAACGAGACGCGTTTCGGAACCCCGCATTCGTCCACTCGCTGCCTCCGACCGTCGTCTGCGTTTTCTGTTCGCCCCGCTTCTTCTCGGCATAGACGTCCCCCCCCTCCTCGGTTGTCTCTCTTAGACCCACTACGTATACCATCTAATATCCTGTCCAACTCCGGGCGTCAACTCTCCTACTTCATCGCACTTGCCGCCCCCTCTCCCTCTCTCCACCCACCCCCACCTTCCATCTCTGCTCTTTCGGCGTTCTTTCGTCCCTCGGTCACCCCCTCGCTCTTTGGACCCTCCTTAATTGTCTCTCATGTCGACCAACGACGCTGCACCCGCAGCGCCCACCGACGGGGCAAAGATACCCTCTGTCGCCGGCAAGCCGTCCCTCGTGGAGAGCGTGAGGAGTGTCGTTCGCGTGCAGGACTCTGAGATGAAGCGATGGAAACGCACGTTCGACACCAACGCTAAAGTCGTCGTGGGTAATGAAAAGTGCGTGTTCCCTAGCATACCCTTCTGCGCCCCCACGTCATCCGCTCAAACTCCACGGGGTGCTGACTGTATGCTACTCGGCGTAGGTTCCTCGACCGCGACCAATTCGTCAACGCGATCGCCCCCTCCGGCGACATGACGCGTATCGGTCGCGCTCAGTTCGCGATCTTGTTCCGAGTCGCGGACAGCGCCAAACGCGGGCTCGTGTCCTGGGATGATTTCACCATTTTTCAGACATTGCTCAAGCGTCCGGATGCGGACTACTACATGGCTTTCCAGTATTTCGACGTGTGCGTATTTACATCTCAGCTGTCCGTATCATTGCTCATGTCGTATACAGAGACAACTCGGGGACCATCACATTCGACGAGTTTAAGAACGTATTCATGGCTAATGTTGGACAAGATGCTATTCCGTTTGACTTCGACTGGTGAGACGTCTCTAGACATGTGTCCCTTTCAGGGCTAAAAGGGATGGGACAGCGACTGGGTGAAGTTGTATCTTGGCAAGAAGAACGGAACCCACGTTCTTGGATGTGGGTGCCCCGTCCTACCCGCATGTACCAAGCTGACGCTTTGTCCTCGCAGACAACGAATTCACCCAGCTGATGAAGGGTCTTCAAGGAGAACGCCTTCGTCAGGCGTACAAATACCTTGACAAAGACCAAGACGGCTTCATCCGCGCAGAAGAATTCAAACGCATCATCCTAGTAAGTCGTCTCCTTCTGAGGTTGTGTTCTGTCCTGGAGCCGTCTTTCAGGAAATAGAAGGACACAAGTTGTCCGATGCCGTCATTCAACGTCTTCCCACCCTCACGACCTTGAGCCCCGGTGGCCGCATATCATATTCTGAAGTTATTGCGTTCCATAACGTTGTTAGAGGTAGGCAAACCAGCCGCTACCGTAAAAGCTGATTATCAAGCAATGGTTCTTATTAATGTGTAGAAATGGACATGGTCGAACGGTACGGTGCCAATGTGCGTGCGTACACTGTATATTGACGTCCCATTCAGTGTCCTTCGTGAGGCCACAGCCAAGTCCAAGGATGGTCGCATCGATCAGGCCGACTTCATCAACCATGCGGCCGCCAGCTCCCGTTATTCTCTTTTCACTCCCATGGAGGCCTCTATTATCTTCCACTTTGCCGGACGTGGAATGGGCAGCCAACGTCTAGCATTGATCGACTTCGCTCAACTGCTCGATCCGCGCTGGAAAGCCCCCGGGGACGTGGAAGAAAAAGTGGCCGTACCTTCTTCGTCGTTTTTGTCCGACGTAGGAGAATCTATGTACAACTTTGTCCAAGGAGGTATGCTGCTCACTCGGTGTATACGCCAGAATTTAGCCAAATCGGTTGACCGTGTTCATAGGATTCGCGGGCGCCTTCGGAGCAACCATCGTATATCCAATAGATCTTGGTGAGCTCATCTTCGATTCTTGGATAATGTATGCTCATGTATAATGCAGTGAAGGTGCGCGGATCACTGGTTTTAGATGAAGTTGACTTTCTCGCTCAATAGTTTTCCAGACTCGGTATGTCACCGTCCGCCTGTATCAGGCAGTCTAGGAGCTAATATCGGAGGATCAGTATGCAAAACCAGCGAAGCACGGTCGTTGGGCAAATGCTGTACAAGAACAGCATGGATTGTGTTCGCAAGGTCTTCCAAAATGAAGGCATCGCGGGCTTCTATCGCGGTCTTGGACCACAACTCATTGTAAGTGTCCATCTCGAAACCGTGATGATAGCTCGTTGAAGATGGGCGCCCAACGATCTAGGGTGTTGCCCCCGAGAAAGCGATCAAGTTGACCGTCAACGATCTTGTTCGAGGCAGGGCGATGGACCCGGAGACAGGTCGCATTCGCCTGATGTGGGAGCTTATTGCGGGCGGGACGGCTGGTGGTTGTCAAGTGGTGTGTATTCTGTTACCCACTCGAACCTGCAAAGACGACTGAACACTTTGACTAGGTGTTCACCAATCCGCTGGAGATCGTGTACGTCTCGTTCCCATGCGATTGTTTGTTGTCAGGACTGACACAAATGTGTTGAAATAGGAAAATTCGTCTTCAGATTCAGGGAGAAGCTGCCAAACTGGAAGGTGCCGTACCGAAAGGTGCAGTCCACATCGTCAGGTCGCTCGGATTGGTTGGACTCTACAAGGGAGCAAGCGCCTGCTTGCTGCGTGATATCCCGTTTTCTGCCATCTACTTCCCGGCGTACTCTCATCTGAAGAAAGATCTATTCCACGAGGGCTACCACGGGAAGAAATTGTCGTTCCTCGAGACGTTGTCCGCGGCGGCCATTGCGTAAGTTTCGTGGTCCATCGACGCACCCCGAAATCTGAGCACGTTGCATTGTTTAGGGGTATGCCAGCCGCGTATTTGACGACGCCTGCAGGTAGGCAAGCTACCGGGATCGATGAGCGGAATTTGCTTACGATTTGAGGACAGACGTTGTCAAGACTCGTCTCCAGGTCGAGGCACGCAAGGGGCAAACGCACTACAAAGGCTTGGCGGACGCTTTTGTGAAGATTTGTGGGCCAAAGTCGTGCCGAGAGTGGCAGGGCAGTGCGCTGACGATTGTGACGTTTAGATCGTGAAGAGGGCTTCAAAGCATTGTTCAAGGGAGGACCCGCGCGGGTTCTTCGCAGCAGTCCACAGTTTGGCTTTACATTGGTCGCGTACGAATATTTGCACAAGGTACGTATCGTGATATGGAGCAACGGCTTGACGGCGACTGATGGATATGGCTCTCGTTCGGCGGCGCCGGTTCATTTTGCTTGCTGTTGGCATAACAGTTTCTTCCCGTGAGTTGCTCGCTGATAGTGTCGTGCGAAAGGGAGCTGATTGTCATGCGATTGCAGTACCCGTTCAAAGACCAACCGCGAGATGTGGAGACGGCGCTCACGTCGCCTTCAGACGACATTGCGAAGACGCGTGCACGGAACGCGCTCAAGATTTTGCTGGATGTGCACGGAGACTTTGGGCGAAGGTCGGGGTCGGGGACATCGGCGTCGTGAAGGGGGCAGGCGGCGTAGCAGTAGATCTATACGGTTGGATAATAGAGGATGTTATCGAAGAACGGCGGACGAGTCCGGGATCTGGAGGAAGTAAGAACTGAACGCGCAGTTGGAGGGAGCCAATGAGAGGAGGGGATATCCGTCACGTGATCTCAGGACAGCCAATGAGGAAGTTTGGAAGGGATTCGGCGAGGAGGAGGTGACGGGGTCGCCAAGGAGACTCATCAGAGGCGAATGTCCATCTCCGAGAAGTCCAGGCGTACCATTGCGTGGGGAGCCAATGCGACGTCCTCCTGCTCGACGGGTGCGGTGCCGTGGGCATTTCTTCCGAGGACTTATAGCTGGCGTCTCCCACCCTCTTCATTCCTTTCAACCTTGCCCCTCTTCGTAGGTTTTCCTTTCCTTTCATTTCCTCTCCTTTTTTCGTTCGGTCTTCAGCGGTCAGTTCTTCTTCATTTGCCTCTGTATACTCTCTCATCCTTCGTTTTTCACAGAGAGCTTGCCTTGGACAAGCTATATTTCCGCTACCCACGTTCACTGCCAGCCAGTATCACTCTTAGCCAAGCGTAGACCGCTAGCATCGTCGCCTTCACCGGTCTACTCTCCTTTTCCGCGTTAACGCACCACTGTTCCTTCGGCCCTTTCAAGACCCGCCCCTCTTTTTCCGATGAAGTCCTTCGTGTTTGCGCTCTCCTTGGCCGCCGCCGCTTCGGCGCAGGTTGTGTCTATGATCAACCTTCCAGCCCCTGCCGCTTCCCCTGCTGCCTCTGTCGACTCCAGTATTCCTGCCGCTAGTTCAGCGCCTGCTGCCAGTTCGGCGTCTGCTGCCAGTTCAGCGTCTGCGCCCTCTCCCAGCCCCGCAGACAACTCAAACGCATACGGCTATGGGTCGTCCGGTTCTTCCAGTTCATCAGCGATGGCCAGTCAGATCACCGCCGCTCCCTACGATCAATCTTCCATGGATTATTCTTCCATGCCTTACTCCCAATTCATGGGCGGAGGATACAAAAGCATGGACTGTGGGTACGGTTACTACAAGGGATCGGATGGTTCATGTATGCAGCAATCATGGGTGCGTTGATTTCGTTCCGTCGGATTCGTTCCCGTGCTCATCGTCGTCTTAATCCAGTATCAAACTTCCGGTTGTTATGAGACCATCATCATCAACAAGTACGTCATTCTTCTTTCCTTGGTTGTACTGGTCGATCTGACCTTCCGTGTTCTTGCCGTCTGTTCTTCCTCGCTATGCATTGTGTCGCGTTTACAGCAAGGGTTACTGCAATACTCACACAGTCACCATGACTGATACCAAGACTGAAATCAAGACCATGACCGATACCATGACGGTCACCCACACCATGACGGACACCAAGACTATGACGGAAACAAAGACCATGACGGAGACCATGACCTCCGTACGTTCATTTCCGTCGCCATTGATTAATTTGGCAAGGTTGACCGAAACAACGGAACGAATAGACTGTAGTCAAGCCCACAACCGTGACCATGACGGAGACCATGACGGCAACAAAAACGGACATCAAGACGATGACTGAAGTCAAGACCCAGGTCGTGCCGACCACCGAGATCAAGACCATGACTGAGGTCAAGACGGCGACCGTCACCCAAACCATGACGGAGACTGCCACTCAAAAGGTCACAGACGTCATCAAGCAGACCGAAACCGACTTCGTCACTAAGACATTCGCCACCACGATTGTGAAGCCGACGACGACAACCAAGGTCTGGGTGTCTACCGAGGTCATTGACAACGTGAGTACATCTACGAACACGTCCGGTTCTTATCTGACGAAAATGCGTTTAGACCAAGACGGTTGAGCACACCCTGACCTCCACCATCGTCGACAAGATGACCATCGTTCAAACTGCTACTGCAACGGAAACGGATACTGTCACTGCAGTACATGTCAGCACCGTCACCGTTCCGACCACCTATGTTTCCGTCTGGGTTTCCACCAAGGTTATCGACAACGTATGTCGTCCTTTTCTTTATCCGTTGTCGTTTTTATTGACGCCTTTTTAGACCAAGACCGTTGAGCAGACCATGACGTCGACCGTTACCGACGTTATGACTCAAGTGTTGACCAACACTGTGACTGCAACTGCAACGCAAACTGTGGTGGAGACTAGCTTGTCTTACTGCCTCGGAAAGGTAAGCAGCTTTGATTCTGACGACCTCAGCAGTTGTTTTAACGAAGGTACAGTGCAAGTCTATGTGGGGCATGACTGCCGGTAATAGCAACACGTACAACACGTACGCCTCATCCCCGTCGTACACCACCTCGACGGCGTATGCGCAAGCGACGGCTAGCAGCGACTGTGGTTCATCAGGATGCTCCTCCTCCAAGTCAAGCGATTGCGGCTCATCAGGCTGCTCGTCATCCTCTTCGAAATCAAGTTCAAGTGATTGTGGCTCATCTGGCTGCTCATCGTCATCCTCGAAATCGAGTGACTGCGGCTCTTCAGGCTGCTCGTCATCCTCCTCGAAATCGAGCTCGAGCGACTGTGGATCGTCCGGCTGTTCGTCCGGCTCGTCTTCATCATATTGAAGTTCGAGATCGTAAACGAATCTGCTATGTCGTTATGAGCTGTATAGATGGACTTGTTTCTTCCCCATGGACTTATCGGACTTCCTCCCCTGTCATCATCTCTCCTCCTCTCCCACCTTACGTGTCTTGACTCGTCGTTGTGAATATCTCGGTTCTTCGGTGCTCTAATGTGGTTTTCCGGACTGTAGCCCACTCTTCCTTACCTATCACTGTTTGGGGTTGGCACACTCCCCTTTACTAGTACTTATCGCGTGTAGGCACGCTCTGCTTCATCTATACCACTGTGCTGTGCATACCATGTTTTGCTGCTCTACGGAGCAATTTAGCTTTTGAGTGGAGGCGTTATAGTTTCCCGTTGCAGATCTAACCAGTAGTCCTGATCTGAGACGCATCGCACTTCTCGCCAATGGAGGAATATCAGGCAGAAGGCGGCAACAATATTTGGCTCCGATTGGAGGCGGTCGACTTGCGGTCGACGGGCCAAGTTCGTGTAACACAAACCCTGACTAACTCATACTTATAGGTACCTGGAACATAGTGAATCTGCCAAGGAATCCGTTGTTTGCGTCTCGGTTTCCGGTGTGTGGGGTAAGCACCCGAAGCGAATGTGTAGTATGTAGTTAGTCAGGACTCAGGACTCAGCCGCCTACTGTGACCTTGTTCTCTTTTCGCAAACACCGTCCGAGCCCCGCTCACGATGCCTCTCCACGTTGCCTCTGCTTCGACCTCTCCTGCATCTCTGGCAGCCATCAAAGAACAATACGTGATCTTTTACGCTTCTCGCGATGAAAGCGGTCGGATGTGGTGTGGTGTGAGTTCTCGTGCGCTTTCGAGTTCCACTTACCGCTCGTGCATGTGCACGCGCAAGGCTCATGTCATGGTCGTGCGCTGGATCGGCAAACTGTAGGACTGCCGTGATGTCGAGCACCTCGTCGAACGCACGTTTGATGGTTCGGACGCGCCGTCGGCGCTGATCGTCTATGTCGGTCATAAGCCCGAGTCAGTATCTTCTCATGCCCGGCGCAGCGTCGCGGTGAATGCTAACGCCATACGTTCTAACTTAGGTGGAAGACACCGTCCAACCCCTTCCGTGCAGAGCCGTGGCTTGTTCAGTCGATCCCGACGGTCGTACGGACCACAGACGTACGTTTGTTTCTGATTCTGATATCTTACCAGTCCTTACGCCGGCTTGGTCAACGCTTCTACTTCCCCTTTCCGCACGTGAAGAACGCGCGTCTTGTCGAAGGAGAAATAGGGATGCTCTTGGAGCAGTTCATTAAGCCGTTACAGTCCTGACTCAGTGACTGATCAAGGGACCAACTTGGGGGGTTTATCGTGTCGTCCGTTGCCGCCTCTTCATGGATGGCGTTACACTGCAGTAAATGGAGCAATGACCACAAAATCGTCCCGCACTTCCGTTCCGGTTATGCGTCCTCCTCGGAGTTGTCGCGTGGATGACGCTGGCCATGGAACACATGTATGACTCCATTAGGATTGCGGCATGTGCATGAGCGGCGACGGAAACTTTGGCGAATCAAGCCTTGCTCGCTCAGTCAAGCTCCGCCATCGTGACCAAGGTCTCGTTCTGTGGCCCCACTGCGGACTTCGTGCCCCCAGATGCTGACCGTCGTCGAAGTCGGAATACTGGAGCCCCGTACGAAGTGATCCCACGCAGCAACGTCCTCCAGCGACACAGCTTACTTCGCCTTATCCCTGACCGGTTCGCATGGCCTAAGATCGCACCCGAGTCGCGACGTCGATGTAGCGATCCTGGCTCCGCCGTCATAGGGACTAAACCTTTTGGATTACTCACAGTAAGTCAGATACGGTGATCGACGGTGTGGCACATCTGCAGATCTATAGTACACGACATTCAGGTCCACCTGTAGTGCATTTATGAACCACGGCACGACTTCCTGGTGGAAGAATTCACTGCCAGTCAGCCCGTATGCTGGCATGGTCGGTATGCGTGGGTCTTCGCGGGAATCTTACGCGGGAGAGCTGTTAGGCTTTAGCCGTATGTTTTACGAGATTTACGACAGCCCTGCTCGGTCCAGACAGTTCCCTGATTTTCGCATCAACGTCTCACGGTGTATTGGGCGTTGAAGCCGCTAAGAAGACCCCTATTGGTGTATTGTCGGGCATGTTTGTTGCTTACCCTTTGGCGTTATGGGAAACCGTAAGGGTTCCCCATCTGAACATCTTAATGCTGATCATAGGTACAGCTCCTCTTGCTCCCCACAACGGTGAGAATATTTGACGCATGACAGGTACAAAAGTAACACTGCCATCCCTTATAGCTTATTACGCGACTGTCCAAGTCGTGCAATGCTGGACTCGAACCAATACTTCTCAAACACGGGTTTGCACACAGCCTTAGTACCGTCGTTTCAACTTATGTGTTTGGTGTCGCAAAAATATCGCTACTCGCCGGTCTCCGACGCCGCTCTATGCACACAGGGGCGATTTAAACGTCCTTGGCCGCCGAGAGCTGTCGTACCCAGTGATTTGCTCTCAATGCGGCCCGGGGTCACTGCACTCTCAATTAAGGAGACGAATTGTCCTGTGGCAGAACTGGGCGTCAATCACAAGGGTCAGTCCTGGTGCGGGATCTTTTCGGTGCTGAACTGGCTGATTTGTACACATCGTTTGGCGACCAAAATCAAGAAATTTCAGTTGATCGTTCAGTTCTGTAAGCGCTTCGCGTCACCCCGCGTTGAAATTAGTTCTCACCGTGCTCAAATTGCCTTGAAACCCGCCGGTCACGTCCGTGCATTGGGTGAGATTTACACTCAAGATCTTTACCTTGCAGGGCGACTTCGGCGGTCTGCCCACCGTTGTTGTACCTCGTTCCATCTAGTGTTGACCTCGGTGTACCAGTATAAAAGCGTCGGCCATGCTCGCAATCTCCCAGCAACATCCTCCCTTCCGATCACAGCATCCTTCTGGCCTTCTATCTACGCGTCACTCCATTGAACCATGCCTGGCATTCATTATCCAAGTTCACCGCGCTCTATCTTCGTTCGCCACAGTGACAACGCGGTCGACTTTCTTTCCCTCACCTACCCCACACTGCTACGCCATGAACGATCGTCAAATATCGTCCTCGCGCATGCGCTCAAACTCGTCAGCGCCGAAACCGCTTTGACCGGTCTTCACTTCACGGACGAGTCGGACGCGAGGAATCACATCCTCTCATCGCGGGTCACATCCTCAGCACACAAGAATCGCCGTAATTCCACAGAGCCGTTCTGGGTCACTGTTTGGTCCGCTCCATCTCCACACGATCCCCCAACCCTTGATCTCGCCCTCTCCTGCGTCAACTGGACGTTGGGTGAATATCCCATCTTCCTCTGGACGCCCAAAACTCCGTCCGCCATCCACCCGTCGTGGCTGGATCAACGGATGGAGGCCCTGATACAACACCTGTGGGAATTCATTCCCCCGTCACGAGTGTTCTCCGTGTTCGGACCCACCAAGTTGGCCAAGTCGTTCAGTAGCTTATGGTCCGACTACACGGGTCTGGAGACCGAGAAAATCCCATTCTACGCCGCGTATTACACGTACTGCAACCGGTCGACGTTCAGGGCTGTCCAGGACGTCCTGCCGCACGGAGATAGTATCCGTCGTGCCAACATGGGAGATCTCAACGAGGTTGCGCAATTATGCAAGGAATTTGCGGACGAGTCGGTAAGCTAGTCTATCCCGGAGATACCCAGTTTTGGCTCAACGTCTTTGATCTAGGTTTACTTTCCTCTCACACTTGAGCGAGGAATGGTCGAGGCCAACGAGCTCATATCAAAAGGCCTCATCTGGATATACGAGGCCGACGGCGAGGTGACCACTATCTGTGCGGTCACACGCAGCTCCCAGAACGTTAGTGCAATCACCAAGGTTTATACCACCCCCAGGTGGAGGAGGAGGGGGTACGCGGAGCATCTTGTGCGCAGCGTCACGCGCAGGTACGTTTTCATATCGCCGAGCTGACTCTGCCCAAGCTCATCGTCCTTCATTGTAGACTATTGATAGATTGTGGGAAAAGCACCGTGACGCTTTACGTAGGCCACAGCAACAGTGCGCAGCGAGTCTATGACCGTGTTGGATTCGTCGGCCTCTGTGGCAAGGACAAGCCGATGGGTGTGGAAGATGCCCTCGAGATTGGCTTCAAAACCGGTGCGCCGAGAGGGCACTGGTGATAAGCTTTCCATCCTTCTCCCCGCGTCTCGGAATGAACTACAAGACCTTCATTTCATTTTGATGATTCCGTTAATATAGCGCACTGGTTGCTACTCTTTCGTCTCGGTATCTTGTCGTTATCATCAACCCTCCTACATTACCATCGCTGTATTTCTAGTACTATGTCCCAGTTTCACCGTTCAAGGCGTCTGTACTGCACGTTAACGTAAATTCAATATAATTCTCGAGCTTTCTCTCGAACTACGCCGTGCGGTGCTCCCCTCTCGTCTCGTGGGACGTTCATGCCGGAGGCTCTACAGATCCATATCTAGTTAGGAATGATGTCTACAGGTGTAGATACATACAAATTACCGTTCGGCATCCGGGATACCGTAAGGGCGGCTTCATGGCACGATCATGAGCGCACGACATTCAGTATGTGATGCTGTAGATGACGGCGTTGAAGAGTGGGTCCATCCACCTATCAACGATAATCGCAGTGACCGGCGAAACGACGTTGACTTACGTACGGGAACTGTCTAGATGGTTTCGCCGCCCACGACGATGCTCCCACAGAAGTTCGAGATGCGCGATATGATCTTGGTGCTGACACAGATTCGAGGGTGGTTGTCACTTCCAGCTACAGATCCCGGATGTCGCTCGCTACTGTTAGCTGCCATGTACGCGCTGGGGTGCACTTATGTATTTGCCGGTATGCCGCACGGAAGGAGGGCGGAACAGCTCGTAGGCTATGACAAGAGTGTAGGAACACGTCGTTCTTCAGAGCTTCAGCGCCTTGATGCACCCCGACGGTGCCACGAGCCAACGGATGAACGGGAAGACAGACAGAAGACAACATACATTTCGATCTATTCAATGTTCCTGCGAATGAAGTCCCCGCTTTTTCCACCCGCCTTTCGAGACACAACAATATCCCCAATAGACATCTCCCGCCCTGCCACAGCTTTCAACATGTCCCACACAGTCAACAGGCCAACAGATACCGCGGTGAGAGCCTCCATCTCAACTCCAGTGCGCCCTTCGCAGCGGACAGTGGCTTGACAAAATACGCTGTAGACTCCGTCCATCCCTGATCCAGATATGTCGGAAGGTCCGGGGGTTTGTTCTGGGGTGAGGGTGACGGAGATATGTGTTAATGGAAGCGGGTGGCAGAGAGGAATCAGATCTGCGGTCCGTTTGCATCCCATGATGGCTGCCAGTTGGGCCACGGCCAGGACGTCTCCCTTCGCCCGCGCCTTCTCTTGGGCTTTCTGTATGGTAGAGGTGTTATTGTTATGCGCTGCTTCCACTGAAAAGGTCGGGGAAACCAGTGCGAAGGCCGCACGGGGCAGATAAATACGCCCGCTTGCAATCGCGGTGCGACTAGAGGGGTCCTTGTCGGATACGTCGACCATGGAAGGCCGACCCTGATCATCCATGTGGGTGAGCCCTGTAGGCGATGAAGCAGCCGCTCTTGTAGAGCTGGATCTGATCTGCGTCAAGGCGGGCTGCGGTGGCGTCTTCGATACCCATGGCAGAAGGAGGTGGGGCTGTGGAACGTGAAGTCGAGGAGAGGGTAAGGACCCGTCCACTGTTAAATATACCTAATGACGGAATATGAGTCGCACAGAGAAGGTTTTGAACTGCAAAGCTTACATCACGAGGCAAAATAAGGTGTTCATCCACCAATGAGAATCATGGGTCTGTTCGTAACAACATCGATATCTTCCATACCGGCATGTTTCTCTTTCTTCCCATGCAAGGCCACTCTTATCGTCTTGAGAAGTGCCATGTCATCGGCACCTGCGCGGAGACGATCACGAAGGGACATTTCTTTTGCGTCGAAAAGACAAACCTGATGACGTTCATGATTAGTCAATATCACAAACACGCGAGGACAACCTACTTTGATTTGGCCATCGGCCGTGAGTCTCAGACGATTGCACGAGCCGCAAAAGTGGTCTGACATGCTACTGATGAAGCCTATGCTTCCACGGTAACCTGGCACGCGAAAAGACCTGGCAGTGTCGTTAAGTTCGTCTTCGGCCTTGATGATATCAGGATATCTTGACGAAACGCTGGCCAGCAGCTCTGCCGATGGCACCATTTTAGATTTGTCCCATTTGTTTCCTTGGAACATGGGTCAGTGTGGGTTCCAGTCAGGATAGGACCTCAACGAATCACCTGTGAACGGCATAAACTCAATGAATCGGACGGACAGGTCCTGGTCCTTTGTCATGTCCACAAACCCCGCGACTTCAGAGTCGTTCAGTCCCTTGATGACTACGACATTGAGCTTGACGCTCTTCAGGCCCGGTGAGGCTAGCGCTTGGTGCAGAGAGCGCAAGACGGCCTCATGACCCATTCGGCGAGTCATAAGTTCGAACTTGAATGGGTCGAGAGTATCCAGACTATGGTAAGTCGGTCAGATGGTGCCTCGGAAAGGAAAAAGAGAGACTCGAGCCTGATATTGAGGTGGCTAAGGCCGTTGGATACCAAGGCCGGGAGATGCCTGTGAAGTATGAGGCCATTGCTTGTCATTCCAATGGATTGAAGTCCATATTCACGGAGACCGTTGAGCCGTGCTGTGAGAAGCTTGCGGTTATTTTGAGGAAGGCACTGTAGAATACGAAGCATTTCCTCACCGACTAATTCGACGATTCCCTTGCGAATCGTGGGCTCACCGCCAGTGAGTCGGATTTTAGTGACACCGTTCATAACAAATAATCTTGCAAGACGAATGATCTCATCATCTGATAAAAGGGATGGGCTGGGGGAGAGTTCCACGCCCTCGCTCGGCATGCAGTAAAAGCCTAGGCGTTATGGTTATAATGAGCTAGCAAGGCGGGTATCGGAGAAGAGATGGGCACATCGGAGGTTGCAGCGTTCGGTAAGGGAGATCCGCAGATAATTGTGCCTTCGACCTAATGTGTCGAGGAGGGATGCCTTGGCGGCTACTGTAGGGGACAGGCGATAGCGAGTCCATTTGCGCAATCCTGTCCTGAGAACCGCTCTGGATGAACATCGAAAGACATTAAGTGAATCAGGTCATAGCACGCACACGGATTTGAACTTGTCGAGTAGACGGAGCGCTCTGGCTCGCGGTAGAAATAGGCTGACTGAATGGCATCATACTGTATTGGCGGCCTCGCGGAGGACGAACAAGTGTAGGTCTGAGGTGAGAGGCGGTGCGCGACGCCAGGAATTTATCAACCAGCATCGTGATCCGTATTCCGACGAGTAAGGTGTATACGTGTCCCAGGATGTGGAGGCGTGAAGAAGAGGCTGAGGAGCATCTGCATAGAAGAAGGCGCCATTGAAGGTCTGCAGTTGGCGCTCACAAGGAAGCCTTTCGGCAATTGCCGCCGGCCCACTACCTCAATGTAATCCACCAGGATAATCCAGCCTCTCAATTCCAACCTCGCCGTTTCGAATTCTTTCTCGTTCATCATCGGCCATGGCTTCACCGGCACCAGAAAGCAGAGCGCATGCACCACGCCCACCTCCTCATGGTTTCAACTCCTTGATCTTACTAGTTCCCGCTCTCGCTTTTGCCCTTTTGGTCGGATCAACATGGTCCCATAATATCGACCGTACTACATGCGCGGACCCGAGCCTCCTCTCCACGCAGACACCTCTCCTGCAAATTGAAACCGCCTCACGATCGCCGCCTGTGTCATATAACCCCATCTCATCAGATAGTGCTCATCACTCGTCTATCCCTGGACGCCTGACCGCGCCGCACCCGTCCCAGCCCGATACCACTGCTGTCGTGCTGAACTGGTCGCGTTTCCCGAATGTGCGCAGGATAGTGGCGCTGTTATGCTCCCCAGAACTGTCAGGAACGATAGCACAAATTGTAGTGTGGAATAACAACCCCATTCCCCTTTCTTACGCTGTGCGCTTCCGTTATATCCAAAATTTTCTTGCTTCTCACCGTCCATGCCCTAACCTATAGGACTTTGCTCTCGAAACTTGCCCCGAGTGGAAACTCCGTATCGTGAACTCCCATCAGAACATCTACTTCCAGGCCCGGTTTATTGCCTGCTCGCAGGCCAACAGTACTTACTGCTTCTTTCAGGTGCGTTGAAGTTGATTCCTCAGAAGTGGCGCGCCGTTGATAATATGTGTTTTCTCCAGGATGATGATTATCTTGTTCTTCCAGAGGTTCTACATGCTATGCACACACGTATCGTGGACAAACAGGCACCAACCACAATCTATCTGCTTCCTCCACATGAGCGCCTCTCTTCTGACCTCCGCAAGGTGTACAACCCCGACCGCGGTCTCCACGCATCTTTTGCCTGGCTCGGGCACGGTGCCCTATTGCACCGGTCACGTTCGACGGACTTTCTTTCTTTGATGAACATATTAAACGCTACGGACGAGGAGCTGAAAATGGCAGACAACTATTTTTCGCTGCTCAGCAACAGCCTACCTGAAACCTGGTTCGATCAGGGCATCGAGCTCGGTGGCGGTCAGCCATTTTCTGACGGATTGGATGGCGAGATGCGTAATGATAAACACATCGTAAGTGGCTGGTACGTCTTTGCGTAGACGAGGTCACTCACGTTGGGATAGCTACGAGCAGCGCACTTTGTGGACTCTGTTTTACTATGCCCGGATGCATCTTGCCCCCGTATGGTTTCGGATGTTGCGCATCCTTACACCCTCAAAGATGCAGAGCCCCGTGATACTGTCTCCCCGATACATTCATTTGGAGTCGCTCCTTGCTTTGGTCGTGCTTGTGTTCTCGAAACAACCATAAGCTTGCTTCCTCGATCTATGTGGCACCTGAGCCAGTCCGCTGGTGATTTACTGGACATCGAGCGCCACAACACCGGTCTCCTCGGCTTTAAACATAAAAAGCACTATACAGACTATCCCCCTTCTCATGCGGTAGATGGCCGGCCTGATACAGTGTTTCGCAGCCCGTCCAGTGAGTTGCGCGTGCTTTGCATCAAGGCGCGCTAGGATTGGCCTTTGACAATGAAATATCATGCAGACGCCCAAGCGCAGGACTCGATAACGCTGGACATGCTGCAACCTTTGGGCTCTCATTGGCATCAAGTTGAGATGGTGTGGCTTGTAGACACCCATACAGAGGCGCTTTTACGAAATTCAGTTTTCGAGTCGTCCTCGGACGGGAAATCCTGGGTATGTCTCCCGGGTTCGCATGAACGGTATAGGGTGCTGACATCCAACAGACTGTATCGACGAACTCGCTCATTTGCTCACAAGTTCCAATCAATATCGGGGTGTTCCCCCGCTTCTTGCAGGAATGCGTGGTGGGAGTGCCAGAGTCTACCGGTGCGCGGTATTTCCGAACGCGTCTGATAAACGACAGTGTGGAGGGGTGGAGTGTGTATGAGGTGTGGATGCGAGGAATAAATGTACAGAAATAAATGCAGTTTTCTTGAAATGTGGACTGGAATATTGTTCGAAGTCGTCGACTTGGCGTGGCAATCGTCCCCCGCTTACGTCACTGCGGCCTCAGGGCTAGGCGCCCCCGCGCGCTTGTGGAAGCAGAGCAACCCACTTGCACAACGAACCACCACCGTCTTCTCCGTCTCTCCTTAAGTACTTCACCTCTTGACTTTTCAGTTGCTTTGCTAGCCGTTGGCCTGTGCTTGTCATGCTGTCTCACTCTGCAGCCCGGTCGCTGCGTCCCCTTGTTTCAGCCTCTGCTCTCACCGCTAAGCGCACTATCTCCGTCCAGGTGCAGTCCCTTGCTATTTCCCCCTCCTTCTTCCTCACCAAAACTCCCCCTGAGGTTCAGTCAATACTTCACGGCTCAGAGGAGGCGAAGAAATCAGGAGATGTCGACGTTCAGCAACACTCACGGTTGGTGGCACGTGGAAAGTATCTGCATGGATTTGAGGGTGGGTATCCGTTCGCCGCATACTCACTTGAATATCTCGGCTGATATGCGTGGTATATAGTGCACAAAGTCAAGCCAGATCAAGTGGAGGAGTATAAGAAGGCGGCGTCAGTGTGCTCACCCTATGGCACGCGATTAAGATGTCTGACCGAACGTGTCTAACGCGTGTGCAGGGAGCGGTATTACACCGGGTTACGCGACGACAAGGACTTGCATGTCAAGTTGTCGGGAAACTTTGAGGTCGTCGTTGGGGAGCAGGACACCTTCTGTGAGCACTCATCTAACTTTCCCTCGGAGTACAGTTAACGCCAGTCTAGACCATATCATCGAGTATGAGAACCCAGCCGGCTTCGACAAAGCCTGGGCCAAAATTCTCAACTCGGAGGTTTGTCCATGTCGCACGATGCCATAGCAACTTGCCTGATTCACTCTTGCAGCACGCCAAGGCCCAGGACGCTATGCGCCCATTCTTGAGGTCGCGCACCACGCAACTATCGCAAGAGTTTGCGTTCATGCCGACAAAGCCTCCGCGTGAAGAAGGCGGGATCTTTGAGTTGCGGTCTTATCAACTCAATCCCGGAGCGTTGCTTGAGTGGGAGTCGGCCTGGTAAGCGCATCGTTTCAAACTGTCATAGCTCCGTACGAATATTGACGGGAGATCCTCAGGCGACGGGGAATCGAAGCGCGCAGGAAGTTCGTCGAGCCCGTCGGCGCGTGGTACTCCCAGGTAGGGCGCCTGCACCAAGTGCATCATATGTGGCAGTACCCGTACGTCCTCCGAATATCCACAGTGCATACCGCAGCCCCTCATCTCCGTCGTAGGAACCTTGAGACGCGAAAGGAGAAACGCGAACAGGCGTGGCAACTGGATGGTTGGGCGGACACTGTCCACAAGGTAAATATCCAGCTCTATCTCGCTTAGCCTCTACGCTAACCAGGATCGTCAGACCTCGCAACTAGCGAAGTACATGGACTCGTTCCTCATGGTTCCGCTTCCGTTCAGTCCTTTGAAGTAAAGCTCGTGGATCTAGTGTGTGCGGAATCTCACGCCTCAGGGATACTTGTAAAATATACTCTGTATGATTACATCGGCGATTCCTATGCGTCATACTCATGCACAAAAGTTTCTGGTAGGTTATGAGGTAGGACGGGCGTCTAACCGGACCGCAGGGGCCGATTCGACAGAAACTCATTGTGCTGAACCTGCTCTCAAGCTACTTACGACATCAACGTCCCGTGCAGTGATCTTTCCTCTTCAGTCATGTCAACGCGTCGTCGCATCGGAGTCAGCACTGCAACGTCTGAAGCTGCTCGCCGGCAGTTGATGCAGCCCGTGCAGTGCTGGGAAAAAGTTTGGGTTACGCCCGAAAAGTCGTCGGCGGGTACGACGTTCAAGATCTTGAAATGGGTGAAGACAGACAGGCAGCAAGTGCGTATCAAGTTGGTATCTCGTCTGACGCTGGTCTCATCCATGTGCAGCAATTCAGCGATGATGAAGGCGGTGTAGACGAACCTCTAGCACCCTTGCCAGATGAGCCTGAAGTCGTCGACGGCGACGAGGAGATGGATCAGGAAGACCCTGCGCAATCCGTGGCACCAGACACAGCAACATCACGGGAGGTCTCCGAGCCTGTCGTCCTGAAGGAAGAACCACCATCGAAAGTACCTTCTCCCAAACCCCACCCATTGTCCATGTCCTTCCAACCAGGGGACCTCGAAACTGCAGACGAAGGCATTAGCGATGCTATAAAGGGCCTTGAGGGCGGTATGGCGACGGATGTGGACGTCCGGAGTGCGTTGAGCCCCGAGGGTTTGCCTGACCTCGATATGTCTCAGCTGGGACCAGACGGGACCGCCTTCGAGAGCGCGCATGATCTGACGCAAATGGAGGCGACCGACGCCTTGTTGGGCGGGGAGATGATGGACGATTCGATGGCAGATCCCTTTGCCATCACGCAGATGTGAAAGTCAAACGTTTTGGGTGAGGATGATATGCATTTGCTATGTACTCGGAGGCCGGACTTGAGGCTCACCGAGAGCCTTCGCAGGTATCACGGAGACGGGCGCCATCTCTCGGTCTCCTTAACGGGTAAAAAATCTGCAGGATGACACTAAGCCACGCCTTACGCGCATCTTCGAAGCATTCTTGCTACTTACGGAGCTGTTGTAGCTGACGAACGTTGAAGCTTTGAAGCGTTAGGGTAAGAGGATGATGCAGAAGGTGCTTGCCATAGCTGGAGTGCGTCGCGATAGTTGTATTCAGAATTTCGGATTTCTTTGCGACATGCTTAAACCAAGGATAGGTCGTGTCGAGATGTTGAGATGTAGAGATATCTGGGCCACGCGCGAGTGAATCGCGGATTCGGAGCATCCTGTTCAAACGCTTCATGTGATCGCCCAAGATTTGAATACCCATTGGATCTCGTCCCTCTGCGGGTCGGGTAATTCTCCCTTCTCCCGAGCAGCCTATCAGCGTGTCATACGTACTTGTGTCAGACTCCCGACCCTATATATTCCCCGACTCCCAGGTTCCAAGCCCCTTTCACCTCTTTTCACCGCTCTCAACTTTCATCATGACCGAGTTCAAGACTTTCGAGGATATCTCCTACGCCATTCCGGACGACCTTACTCTTGCCCAGTTTATTCTTGACTCCCAACACCCTGCGCGACCCACCCGTCCGCACGGGAAGCCATGGCTCATCGAAGACGCTACGGGAAGAGAGGTCGGGTTTGAGGAGGTGCGTGGCTATACAGTTTTCCTTACCATCAGGAACTAACTTACTCGGCATTGACAGGTTCGTGAGCGCGTGTTCGGATTGGCGAACGGCATGAGCATCAAGTGGAATATTCGTTCGTGCACTTGTCTCTCCCTACTACGTGTATGATTGACCTTCCTTCCTTCAGGCGAGGGTGATGTCGGTAAGCTGATAATACCTGTTGATTCGTTCCATCTAATATTTGGTCATAGTATGCGTCTTCAGTCCCAATCATATCGGTGCGTGCCCAACGTACTTTCCTACTGCATGTCAAGCTGACTTACCTTTTCTGTAGACTACCCTATCGCTATATGGGCTACCCATCGGTTGGGGGCCGTTGTCACGTCGGTGTTTGAGAAACATTTTTACCAAGCACCGCACTAATATATTTTCCAGTGCCGCCAACCCTTCCTACAACGCTGAAGAGCTCGAATACCAAGTGAAGACCGCTAAGGCCAACACTATCTTTGCTCATCCTGGTTTCCTTGACGCAGCGCTGGACGCAGCTAAACGCTGCGGCATTCCTTATGACCGTGTTATCCTATTCCACAAGCTGCCCTCCACGCCGTCTCAGAAGACTGGCCCGACCGTGGACGATTTGATTACTCTAGGATTATCCAACCCTGCCAACTTCGTCGAACGTCGTCTCAGCCCTGGTGAAGCGAAGACGAAATTGGCTTTTCTAAGCTTTTCCAGTGGTACCACCGGAAAGCCCAAGGTGGCATCTCCTTCTGCCAGGTTGTTATCATGTCCTGATTGCCGTCTAGGCGGTGGCGATCTCGCATTATAGTCCGATCGCGAACATCATTTCAATGTCACAGCATCACAAAGTCAACAGTGACCCTCGACCCCTTGAGCAGCAACGCTTCAGGCCAGGAGATGTTGCCGTGGCTGGTACGGTAATCTCCGCTGTTTTCGTAAATCATGGCTGACCTACCGTCCCAATGTAGTGCTGCCTTTCTTCCGTGAGCGCCTTTTACCTGGTAACCATGCTCCGATTGCTTACAGTCAAATCCCAACCCCAGATATTTATGGCCTCGTGGTTAATGTGAGTAGCCGAACGGAGCCAAAGACGTTCCAAACTGACTTCTCTGTCCCACAGCTTCACTGGCAACTGTTCAGCGCTGTAAGTGTCTCGTAAGTGCACCGAAAGCCTGGCTGATATCTGGTTAAGATCTCCTTGGTGGTCATCCCAAAGTTCGATTTCGTCAGCTTTTTGAACAGCATCGTCCGGTATCGAATCACGCACCTCTTGTGGGTCGTTTCACGCATATCTCCGGACGTGTGTTGTCGGATACTCAATCCTAGTGATTCCCATTTAGCGTTGTCCCGCCACAGGTTGTCATGCTTTGCAAAGTAAATTGACCGATCTCACACCAACGACGGCATGCTGATTCTTTGCTTTAGAGCCCGGTCACGAAGAAGTACGACATCAGCCACGTTCGCTTCCTACTGAGCGGCGCCGCTCCCTTGACGGGAGAACTCATGAAGGAACTTATCAAGATATTTCCGAACGCCGACATTGGGCAGGGTTACGGTATGGTGTATGTCCGCCTTGGCCACCTCAGGGAACTCATTGCTCCTAGGTATGACGGAGACGTGTACTACCGTGGCTATGTTTCCGCCCAGCCAGAAGATTGGAGTGCACGGCAGCGCAGGACAGCTTGTACCGGGCTGTAGAGCACGCGTCGTTAAGCCCGATGGCACATTAGCCAAGGTCGGCGAAATTGGCGAGCTCGTGATAACAGGCCCCTGTATGGCGCTGGGCTATGCTAACAACGCTGAAGCGTGGGTTCTCCTTCCCCTGGGTGATATGTCACTAACCTGGGGTTGCACCGCAGAACTAAAGAGACGTTCGTCGACGGGTGCGCAATATGTGCCCTACATTCGCACAGATGCTGATTTCCAAGTTTTAGATGGGTCCGGACAGGGGACGAAGTTTATTTCGACCCACAAGGCGAGCTATTTATCGTCGATCGATTAAAGGTTCGTGTTTCTCAGTCTTCGGCTTCGAGCCATGGAATGCTCATAACCTTGGCCCTCTAGGAAATCATGAAAGTCAGAGGATTCCAAGTCGCACCTGCCGAGCTAGAGGGCCACCTTTTGACGAGCGCAGACGTTGATGACTGCTGCGTCGTTGGCGTACCGGATGACTACAGCGGTGAACTCCCCATGGCGTTTGTTGTTCTCTCTCATGCGGCAGCGACACGAGCATCTTCGAGCCCTGCAGAGGCGAATGCCATCAAAGCCGCAATTGCGAAGGTATTTTCCCATGTGTCTCGTGTTCTCACTAGGAAACTCACTCATCTTAACAGCATGTCGCTGACCACAAAGTGAAGTATAAGCATCTCGCAGGCGGTATTGAGATCGTGGATGTGATTCCCAAGAACCCGAGTGGGAAGCTGTTGCGTCGTGTCCTTCGGGAGACGGCTAAGGAGATACGGGCGGCTCAGCTTCGCCAGAAGGCGAAGCTTTGATTACTTACATATAATACCTGCGCGGCCTATCTTCTACCTTTCTTGTTAATATACGCTCCAGTGTAGGAGACGTTTGGTTATGTTTTCCGGTGGAGCTGTGAACCAGTGCGCGATGCAAGCCCCAAGGCCCAAGGGCCCAAGTGCATAAATGAAGTCGACAAAATGTCGAAGCAAGGGTATTACGATGTAGACCGTCTCACGTGGCGAGAATTACGTAAGGCCAGCGGGAGGGCTTGAAGGATGGAGACTGCCTTTGCTCTCAGACGCGTCAAGAAGAGAGGATGGTCAGGCGAATAGCTTCCCAAGTACACAAGCAGGCCTCTCGCCTCCTCCGCAATGGATACATCAAAACTTCACCGAGATGGCACGAGGCTGCCCTAGACCATCCTCCACTTCCACTTCCCGCTCGTTCACCCGTTCCCCGAACTCCCTACGACGCGCCTACCGACCAACGCACACTCGCCAAAAGCACCGTAGAGATACGACCCCTTCCCATCGTATACCTCGAAGACAAAGTCCGAAAACAATTCTTCCGTGACCATCCTTTCGAGACGTACCGTCCGGTGTCGCTGGCCGAGGAAGACAGGATCGAGGGAGAACACCCTGTACGCGGGGTACAATGGACGCGACTTCGCCAGCGAGGCCGCAATCCTTCGCCTGAAGAGTGCGTTTCCTACACTCTTAATGCATATCGCATTACTGACGCCCCGCACGCGTCTCTTGTTCAGGGCCGTCCTCTTTGCTGTAAACCTGCACCAGCACCATAATGTCACTCTCGCCGAAGCCTACGCGACCGCTGTTGCCCAGTTCCGCGCGCTCCGTTCGGAACAGCACATCGCCAACTTGGTTGCGGCGCAGGAGGCCGAGGCGTACGGCGCTGTGTTTGGGCCTTCGGCGATTGAGAGCGGGTTTGCGATGGAAAGCAAGGTGCTCACGGAGAACCAGATGAAGAGCGAGCAGATCGACCAGCGCGAACTCGTCGCACGTAAACGCTGGCGGCTTATCGCTCAGCGCTCGGGACCCCAGGGCGAGTGGAGCAAGGGTCAGGAATATGTGCGGTTGTGGAAAGAAGGTGTTCGCCCCGACTACACGCACATCACCCAGCCGCTCTCGACGGAGATCACGCTGGAGCAGAGGCTGCAGGCGGTCGACGACATGGCAGGGGCGAAGAAGTCGCCCTTTTAGTCGTTCCCGCTGTACCCCATCCCGTACATTACATCGCGCGTTGTCCAACTAATAAATTACTCACCCTTCGAGGCCAATGCATCACAACCAGTTACAACGAAGTCATATGGTCCATTATACAATGTAAGTACGGGTACATCGATCAGGCTTTCACCCGGGATTGTGCCGCCTGTGCAGCGTTCATGCCCATCCAAGCTTTCTCGACGAAACCCAGAAGCTTCTGCATATCCGAACTCCAGTCGTTCATGACTTCCTCTGCTGATCGCGTGTTGCGGAAATTGACGATACCCGCTGGCCGGTCTATGCGCGCCCATATTGAGCCAGAGACTACCAAGCGGCTCAAAGTCTCCTCCGTCTCCTTCGCGGGGAGGTCGAGAAGGCTCATAAGACGGGCGAGGGTGATCCGACTATAGTATTGAGCGATGATACGCACATTCTGTTGACATGAATTAGGTATAGTTGACCCGAGGAGGCGACAATTACTTACGTGCTCGATGACACGGGTGTGAAGGTCCTCCCAATGCTTTTCGTTCTTGAACACCTCAGTTTTCCGCAGGAAAGCACCGTACACAGATTCAATGCCTGGCCACCGCATAATCTCCTGGTCCGTGAACGATTTCAGTAGCTGACTGTGGGATCGTGAGTATCCGCCGTCAAATAAAGAAGAAGCATGCGTACTGCTGAGGCTCCAGATCTACAATGGCGGGGTCGATGAACAGTTTGTGCATCATGTCGGATTGTTCGTTATCGTGTGGTGCCAGGATGACGTAGTAGACAATCCGCTCAAGGGCCTAACACGATATGTTAACCCTCAATATAGGATGAAGGTAGAAACGACGTACTATTCTGCCCTTGCCCTCCACATCTGCTTTAACCGAGGGTGTCTCCCATACCTTCCTATAGCATTTGGCGATGTCCAGGTATGCATGATGGCGAAGACCATATTGCACCATCATATCATAGAAAGTGAGCTTGAGGGCCTATACAACGTCTTGCAATTAGCCCTGGACGACATTGGTATATGAAACCATACCTCGTTATCCTCCTCCTTCAAGAAATCCTCGCTGATTTTACGGCTCGCCACCCGTACCTTCACCCACTCCGCCTCACCACCGCCCATCGCGTTCTTCTTCTTCAAGTCCTTGCCCTCCTTCTCGCTCTCCTTGTCCTTCAAGCCCGCCACTTCGATCAACAGCCGCATCTGGTGCAAGATGAACTCCGTCTTCTCCTTGCGCTCCATGGACGAGTATGTCTCGACTTGAAGCTCGGAGAGGAGGTCGGACGCGGTGATAAGTGACTCGCGCGGCGGTGGGGATGTGGGGGTGGGTTCGACGTAGAGAGATTCATGGTACTGAGCGAGGAACAAGGTGACACGGGCTCGTGGAGTTTCGAGGAATATCTACGAGGGGCGCGATGAGAAACAGTTCCAGGCGACAGGGAGACTTCGAACCTTTCCCTCTGTGACGGAACGCAACGTCTCGACCAACTCCAGCCACTTCTCCAGCCCCTCTCGTTGCCGAACATCCTCCAGCCAGGTCATGGCGAGTTCCACCATTGCCTGAGCGGCAGCTTTAAGTTGGCCATGCTTCTTGCTGAGCGCGTGTATACTGGAGTTTAGTTGCACGTAGTCCCGCGTGTTATATGCGAGCTCGATGATGCCTGTCACGAGTCGTGTTGTGGATTTAAGATCGGCAGCCTGAGGAAAAAATCAGGCATTATTATCTTATATAGGAAAGGTCGCACATTACGCGTCTGCTTCTCCAAGGCGAAGAGCTTGTCCAAGGCTTCTTGCAGCTTTCCGGCCTAAGATCTACAAGTTAACATGGTGTCCCGATTTATATCCCATAAGCCCGCACCTCCTGGAGCGTTTTGGCTTGGGGAATCGCCTCATCGACCTCCTTTGTGAAGTCTTTCTCTTGTTTTCGGTTGTCAGACATGGTGTAGGGGACCGTGGTAGAAAGGGTGGATGCAAGACGCGAAACTGGAACCTCAGGAGGAGACTGACGCGTCGCCGCGTGATCTCGATCCAATCCGGCCCCGGCCCCGGCGTCGGTCTTCCTTTCTGAGACAGACACCTCCGGCTCTTCCTTTTCCTTCGCTGAGTCGTCGACCGCCTTGAGAAAGCTGGATGATGGTGAAAAAGAGATGGATTCATGGGCATAGTGTTCATAAGCATGGGTTTCATAGGTAGTGGTCCTTTCGGTTTGTGCGTTAGAGTCCCGGTCCGTGTCCTGCCACCCCGCAAACCGTACCGTAGTTATAAGTAGAGGTGTACGCATATGTAAGTAAAAAAAGGCTCATACATAAACAGGAGAATGCCCATTCCCGTTTTCCAAAGGTGGAGAAGCCTCCTTCTCTGTGGGTGAGTTGATATCCATAACCTCCATCCCGTCCTCATCCGCCGTCGCCGCGGGTTTTTCTGGGTATCTGTCCTTGCGAAGTTCTTGTCGTCGAGCGCTGCCCGTGAATGGCACGAGCGTCCATATGTCGTAGATGCGTGCAGTCACAAAGTTGGGACCAAAGACCATGGCTCTCCAGGCCAGCGACACCGCGCCGCTGACCGCTTGGGGTATATAGAGTTGGGGGATATAATGTCTCCCGGTGTCGGGAGAGTTTTCGGACTCAGAGGTCGACTCGGGAGTGGCGAAATGGACGTGCTTGGTCACGGTGAGCGAATGTGTGGCATCGACACCCTCCGAAACCATGATGGGTCTGGCATCGACCCCTTCTGAAATCATGGTTGGGCTGGCGCCGATACCTTCAGAAACCATGACCGGGCGGGCGTCGACACTCTCCGAAATCATGGTCGGGCGGGCGTCGACGCCCTCCGAAACCATGTCAGGTCTGGTCCTCGACGGAAGCGTTAGGACGTCGAAGGGGAAGCTTCGACTTTTGCATCGGCCATCGTTGGCGTCGCATCGACTTCGACCGAAACCGTCATGACTCGTGCCTCTACGCTCCGGCTTGACCGTTTGTGGCATGCATTGCACCCCTGCGCTTGTCGTGCTCACCGACGCCCCAACGCTCCGGTCGCAAGTAGGACACAGTCGCATCGACGCCCCGATCGACCATGATGGCGTTCCGTGCCTCGGGTATGTACGATTGTGCGACCCAGCGCTCCGTCAGCCTTACCTCCTGCAGGTACGGCAAGAACTCGAAAACGCGCTGCCACCCTTGCGCGTGCGTCTCGATATACCCCGGCCTGTTCTTGTCGTGGAACCACTTGAGCATGTCGAGGCGCGGGGCGAGGTGCGAGAGCAGGATGGCGATCTGGAGCGGGTCGCGCACCCACGAGTGGCCGAGTTGCAGGCGCATGAGCGAGCGCGAGGACACGCACAGGTCGAAGTACACGTCAGTCCGTCCGCGGCGCCGAACCGTTCACGACGACCGCGAGGGTATGCAGGTTTCGGCAGCCCATCGTGAGCGCAGGCAAGGCCCTCGAGCGAGAGCGTCGGCCCGCCTGACGGGATGGAGAAGCGCGCGGCTGGGCACAAGCGCAGGACCTCGATGTTGGGGCATGCCCGGGCGACGCTGGCAATGTCCGAGTCGCGCAGGATGAATCGACTCGGGGAGGTCGATCTCCAGGCGGGTGAGACAAGGGAGGTAGGAGAGTCCGTCGAGAGGGTAGGCGGCGCGCTACGAAAGTGTCTCCTCTCGGGGTCGACCGTACCAGGTCTGCGAAACGAGACGCCGAGCTGGCCGTGACTTTCAGCGACTGGAGGGTGTCCCCGAAATATTGACATATGAGGTAACAAAGGTCTTGCCAATCGGCCTTGTCGAATGGATCCTCGACAACGAGCTCGAGGTTGACGAGCGGGCTTGCGATGTGCTTGAGGAACGTGACCACGTTCCCCACCTCTCCCGTGAGGTGGAGACTCTGCAGACGTGCGAACGCGCCGATGCGCGGTACGCGGTCCTTCGACCAACTGCAACGTTGACTTTTTGATGCTTGTAAAATCGATATCCTCTCCGGCCGAAAACACGCCACTGTCGCGCGACACCCCGGAACTGTCAGAGGCCGAGCTTGGCGTAGTGGTATCCCATCCATGGACAGGAATATCGTCGAAGAATCCTTCCACGGCGATGCCCGAGCGACCGGTCAGGTCGAGTTCGAGGGAACGCAGCATGGGGAGGGATGCCGCCCATTTGCCTACGCCGGCGGACAGCGCGCCTGGTGCCATCAACGCGAGCTTCTCGAGCTCGTCCTGCGGCTCGAGGAGGTGCGGGAAGTTCTCGGGGAGGGTATGGGGGCAACTCAGGGACAGCGAAGCCAGACGCGTCCTCAGGGAAAGGTCGACGAGGAAGGTGCTGAGCTCGGGGAACCGGGCACCGATCTCCAATACGAGATTTTGCAAGTCCGGGTTGAGGAAGAGCTGGATGCGCTCGAGGCCCGCGGGAGTGGTGGCACGCCACACGAGGGTGGTGAGGTTGGGAAGGATGTAAGTCCGCGGACGATACTCCTCGATGACGGGAAAGAAGGATGGGGACACGGCCTTCTGGCTCTCGTCGTAGGTCAGGCGACGGACGGAATTCGCCATAGTGAAGGATTTGCTTCCAATCTTCTTCGATAGGCATAATAGCCTGGTTGGTGTCCGAGATGAGCGTCATGCTTAGAGAGCTATGCGATAACCTACTCACCAGTCCGAGGCCAGGGACGCCTGGCTCTCTTGTAGAGAGTGCTTGGGAACAACGTAACGAGGGGCATGAGCGAGTCGAGCTCCTTCCAGAGGAGTCCCAACCCGGGCTCGCAGAAGCCTCTGCACGTCCTCGACAGCCTCGACAGCGTCCTCTTGCCGCCCTGAGTGTCGCCTACATACTCTAGCAAGCGGCGGGTTGCATCACCGTCCTTCATGAGTTGGTAAGCCATTTGTTAAAGATACTGGGATCTTGGGGCGTGAATCGTCGTATCGGTCGTACTGTGAAAGCTTCGTGGTAGATGCGGGGTAAGTAAAGTTTGTCCGGGGGAACTGCGAAGGAGAGAACACTGCTGGCAAGCGGTATAACTAGGTCGGAGAAACCTCAAGCACGCCCAAGAGGGCTGGGGGCAACGCGAGGGAACCCGCTCCCCACGCCGTGGTCGGCAAGCATCGCGAACACCACGAGCGTTCCGGATCTGGGCGAGGATGGAGAACACTACAACACATAGATGGGAGAATGCGGTCGGTTACGGTGCATTCGATCGACAGCATGTCCTCCGAACGCCTAACGGCGATACACTTGTGTGACAAGGAGAGCCGAGGCAAACCGACTTGTGTCATCCGACACGACATCGGGCGTAGCGTGGATGGGCACGTTACCTTTATAGGCGTGGTTCGCCAAGTGTGTTACACGCATGTTGCAATGCGACGCATACACGCGCATTCCGCGCTCCGCGAGAAGCCAGCGGGACTGTGGACAGCAGGAAAGCGATGCGACGAGCAGATAAACACGACGACATACACGCAGGACACGCGACCTCTACATCTCACCCACCTCCCACGGCACAGGCTCACCCTCCCAATCGTCCTCGACTTCGAGCTCGTTACCATATTCACCTGCATCCCAGATATCTCCGCCCTTCTCGCCGTCGTAATGCTTGGTTCGGATACCGTAGAGCACGCCTTGCACGGTTCCTGTTTCCTCCGCGTCGCGGGCCTTGGAAGGGGAAAGTGCCAGCATACGCCGAAGCTCGTCAGGCAAGTTGACTTCAAAGTCTCCAGGCTCATCATCGCTGCCAAGACCGGGTGTAGATGCAGTTCGTTGTCGATCGTGCGTACCGAGACCCAAGATGGGGTCAGAATCAACGTCACTAGCATTGGTGGCGGAGCCATCCTGGCCATGTCGTTGAAATGTCCATTCACGAACAGTGATCTGACCACCTTCCGAGCTTTCTTCCTCGTCTTCATCGTCTTCGTTGTCTGCAGATACCTTTGCCTTCTTCCTACCACCTGTCACCTTCGCCTTGCCTTTGTATGAAGATGATCCTGCAGGCGGCGGGGAAGGAGGCAGGAGAGGTAAATGGGCGTTTGTCTGTGATTGGCCGGCATCCTCGGGGTCTGCAGCATCGGATAGTCGTCGCTTGGTTGATGTACGGGGGTGCGACGCGTTCCCATTCGCAGCTGTTCGCAGCTTCTTGGAGGGGTCCTCGGCGGAATCCACAGAGGCAAACAAATCGTTCTTGCCAAAAGAGAACCCGTTGACGCGGACATTTCGGGTCTTCTCCTTCTTGAGCTTGGGCCGCTGCTCCTTGGTAGACGCGCCAGGTTTCATTTCCGATCTCGAATACTCTGGGAGGTCGTCAGACGATCGAGACATGCTCCGAGCACGTTGCGATCGCGAACGAAGCAAGGTCCCGCTAGTTGAAGACGCTTTGGAGCGCGAGAAGTCTGGTTTCGGAAGGGGCAGAGTGGACGGTTGGCTATCTTCGAAAAGGATCTTGAAAGCCGCGCCTTTGGGAGGGACCTTCATGGGTGAGTCGGCAACAAAGGACGAGTTGGCATGCTGTGCATCCCGAAAGTTCTCGTCGTCGCTGTCTCCGGCGGTGAGAGCATCAAGCTGAGGAAACGGGATGACAGTGTCGGTCTCTGTTCGTTGCCTCTTCTCTTTGACGGGAGAGGGCGAGACGGGCTCTCCGCGGAGGCGTTTACGGGCCCTCGATACGGGATTATTCGGTTGAGCGGGAGGACGAGAATTAGAGGGGCCAGCACCATTTGAGAATGTGAGGGGTGGGAAAGGATCTGGGGAAATGAGACGGGAAGATGGGCGCGGAGTAGATGTAGGTTTCGGCTTGGTGGGCGTTGCGAATGGATTTGGAAGCTTAGGCTGAGATGTTAGGTGGACAGACGGTTTCGTCTTGTCTTTCACAGGAGAAAAGGGGTTGGAGCTAGAGACAGTCTGCGTTTTGACTGCGCGTGACTTTGGGAGGATGAAAGTGGGAGAGTTGGATGTGGAAGGGGCGGGGGGAGGAGTGGATGAGCGTGTGGCAGAATTGGAAGGGGGTAAGGGAAAGGCAGAGGGTTTTTCTGCTTTCGACAGTTTCTTGTACAGTTTGTATCGATCCGCTACAGACGATCGAACAAATGAACGATGGGACTCGGGAGACGAACGGTGGGAAACCGGAACACGCACCGAAACCAGCCGTCTTGATATCCTGCGTAGAGGGAGCGTGGCCGTGTTCTTCCTTGAAAGAGCGTTCGAACGACTTGAGTTCGGCGCGGAGAGCGGAGAGCTCGGTGGCCATTTGATAGACGGTGGGGGTGGAAGAGAACGCGAGCAGAGACGCGACTATGGGGGAAAAGCCACGTGGGTCGCGAAGCACAGAGTCCGAGGCCGTCTCAGGCTGCAGCAACCCAACGACGGCGCTCATGGCCAACGCGTTCCTCCGTTCTCTTCCTTCTCTTTTATCCTAATAATCCTCATCTTGCCTATCGCATACATCCAGCCCCTCTGTTTAACGCTCCTAGGCCTTTTTATTCTCTCTCAAGGTCGCTGTGCCGGACATAGCTCAAGTGTTGCATATTGCATCTCGCCGCCTCTCCCAAGAGCTTCCCATCCTGCCGCGCACATGCCCCAAGGCTCTGCCCACTTGCACCCACCAAGGCACTGGTACGAATCGCCCGGGACCGTTCACGACAATGGCGCCCTCGGGTTTGATCTTGCTTTCCAATCTTCCGAGCCGCAATCCCGAGGGCGTCCCTTACCCCACCCTCGACGTCAATCCATTCCTGTTCCTTCAATTTCTCCGGATCCGTATATAACATCCCCTCCCCGCGATTTACCGGTCCCTTCCGCCCCGCCTGCCATGGCCGCCCCCGCCCCCTTCAACTCCCCGCCCACCCTCCTCCGCCGTTCGCTCTACGAAGACCCGGCGTTCGCAGGCGATCCCCATCTGAACCCCCACGCTTGGGAACGCCAAGGCGTCGCAATCCCTCCTGATCCTTCATACGATGTCCCCTTCGCCGGTGGTTTCCCTGGTCCTGTAGCCCACTCACGACCTCCCCCCGTTCCCACCCACCCGCAGCCTCCCAAGCCACCCAAGCCACCCTTCCCTTCCTCACTCGCCTCCTTGTCCGTCTACAGTTCCGCATCCCGGATTTCTGTCCCCACGCCGCCGTCCGCCACTTCCTCCAGATATGATGGCCTCAGCTACCTTCGTGACGACATCCTGTCCCCGTATTTATACGATCCCAGTAACGGCAATGTTAATCGTACCTCAGCTTCATCTCTTCCCGCCTACGGCGAATCTGGAGACAGCCACTCCACCAGCTCGTCCTCGACCCTCAATACACCGGGTAGCCACTCTGACGGTACACCCGTTGACTCGAAACCGGCTCCTGTAGTTCTCGCGTACGAGCCTCCGTCACGGTCTTCCCCTCCCGAACAACCGTCCCAAACTCACAAGGCCTCCACGAGGCCCCCGCTCAAAGATCTGGATTCCATTGACGAATTAGACGAGTCCAACCCATACGGCGTTGGCATTCATCACAACGGTCCCTACGAGGCAATCGCCGCTGCTCTCGGACCAGCATCAAATCCAACAAATGGTGCTAACCCTGGGCCAGGCCGTCAGCGAGGTGCACGCGACGCCGCCGGTGCTGCGCACCAATCCAGGAGACGCAAAGTAAATTATGTTTTTTGTTGTGTCTCGATCTGGAGGTCAACGTTCTTACGCCCATCCAGCAGACAGCTACTTCAGATCCTGCGAACCCGCTTGTTCTCAACTTGAAGCCGGGCCAAATCCTGGAGCACTCCATATTCCAACCGTCCACGGGGCCACCCTTGCCCCTTGCTCGCTCGCCAGCGACGTATCCACCGGATGGCACCTCCAGCCCCACCTACGCGTATGGATACACGTCTACGAGAAACAGCCCTGCGATCCGAGGCACTGAGCCGTCTGTGCTACGTCGTAATCAATCACATGGTCCTCCCGGGACGTCTCATATTCCTTTGAACATCTCGCAGGTACCGCAAAACCCGCAACCTGCACCGCCCTACGGTAGGGAGCCGCAACGTGCAAACACCTTAGCCACGGTCCCAGGACGGCCTCTGCCCTTACACCGTCCTTCTTCCCTTCTCGATCCCCCGAATGTCTTGGATTACCCTGCGAAAGCAGGTCAACCCTTACCAGCCCAAAACTCATCTTACGAAATCGATCCCCTTGCCCGCCATGAACGCCGGCCCCCACCATTAAACCGCGATAGTTTCCAACAGTCACAGTGGTCGCTCGATCTTGTCTCCGCGCCCAAGTCCGCACCCGCTGTCGCCAACGCGCACCAGTCATTTCCTCATCGTCACGATGCCCCTCCCCCTCTCCCAACTACCTCCCGGTTCCCAGTTCAGTCCCGAGGACCCCCACAGAGTGTCCCTCCCGCATCATCGAGGTCTCCCCCCGCGCCGTCGATTCCTTCCCACGCCCGCCAACGTACGCTTTCAGGACCTTCGCCGTCCGCGACCGCCCGACGTTACGAGTCACCGTCCGAAACAATGAGGAACCTCAACCTGAATGACAATTCGCCACCGGCCCCCGACATGCATCGCCCTCCACCTTCGATCATGAGCTCCGCCACCCAAACGGGTCTCGCGCCTAGGCATATCCCCAGACGACTCGTCATGCCTACCCCTCTCGCCCCCGCTCCTGAACCGGTACCCACTCATCAACCATACCAACAACCTGTATATCAACAGCCATATCCTCAGCAACCCCGGCCGCAACCGCAACCGCACCCACAACAATCACCTCCACAAGGACGACGTCCCGAGCAGAACGTACGATTCACGTCACCCCCGGCTCAGCCACCTGTCCACGCGAGCACAGTCCAGATGCATCAAGAGGGTGCGCGCAATCTCTTGCGCAAAAGGAGCGCACCCGCAGCCCCACCGTCGCACCGCGGTGGCCTCTTTGCTTTGTTGGGCTTTGGACGGCACGACCGTGCTAAGCCGGAGATGACGGAAATACGTCCGGTAAAGCAGGAGATGGCAGAGGTGCGCGCGGGAGCATATAGGCCTGGTTTTGACCCCGATGCATTGCCCGGCCCTGCGCGGAGGGCGAACACCATGCGCGAGGATTCGAAGCCGAAACGTCTGCTAAGCAAGCAGCGAAGGTGATTCTTATCCTCTTGTGTGGGTATATGCGTGGGTCTTCGTCCGTTTCGTTATCTTGTTATTGAGGTATTGCTGTCGCTCTCTCATTTATCGTCCCTGCTTTGCATCGTGGATCTTTGGACATGACTACATAGCTTAGTGTACTCGTAAACATGTAAAACTCCTCATCTCATACCCATACACGTTCTCGGACTTGTTCTTCAGTGCATTAATATTTGCTTTATTTGTGACTAGCCACGACTCACTTACTCACATCGTTACGTACGATTCTTGACGTTTCGCTGGTTCTTTCATTCTCTGCATACTATCTGTCTGGTTTTGTTCTCGTTTTGCTAGACCTTCCTAGGATCAATTTACGGGCGATGGCGCACGCAGCGTCTTACTATTGTTGGTCCATGGTACACCGCCTGAGGGGCACGCCATGAGTAACGACGATGCGTCTCGAGATGATCCAATCCAAGGCGAAGCCGTTGTTCATCTGCTGAACAATGACAACCAACCTTCTCACGAGAATAGCAGATCTTTTAGACTGGAGGTCGACAGTACAGTACATCCTCAACGGTTGTCGAGGCCACCAGTAGCAGATGTATGCGTAGGTTGTCGGTAATGACAAAGAGTGTTTGAACGAGATAGTATGTTGTGATCATCATATTGGAGGAGAGGGGGAGTGGGTGGGAGGCGTGGGAGGATATCAGGTTCGGGGACGACGGTGCCTTTGCGAACGCTCTTGCGCGGATTGCTCTCACTGCTGCTGCATGCAATTGCCAGGCAGGGCCTGTCTTTCATTCGCTCTTCTCCTCTAACCCTCATCTACAGCCGCTCCTTCCCCCCTCGCATTCAATCATACCGTCCATCTTAGGCAGCAGAACAAGGAGAATGTCCTTCTTCTCAAGGAAGAAGCACCCGAATGTGACATTCCCTCACTTCGCTCTCATCCCATCTCCAATTCTTATCCTTCTCTCTTCTTCCAGGACAAGCAGCAGCAGGAGAAGAACACGCAGGCGAGGGACAGCGCCTTGGAAGTGTGCGTCGCCCTTTATCCTTGCCAGCTTCTCGTACTCACCTCCTCCCAGTGTCCAGCAGCAGCAAGCTCCGGTCACTTACCCTCAGGCAAACGGCCCTGCTCGTGTCACTCGCGGCAACAGCACCAGCCCCAGCGCCCCGGGTGCACCCAACGCGCCTCCGCCTGCTCCTGCTCAGCAACCACCTCCGCCTGCCCAGGCCTCTTCCTCCCAACTCGTTCAACAGCAACCTTCTCAACCAGGCCAATCCTTCTTCACGGCCCTCATATCCCTGGTCCGCCCGCCGTCTTCATCTTCAAGCCCCCGTTGCTCTCCCCAAGTCCACCGCCCCCGTTCCACAAACCCCATCACCGTCACCATTTCCAAGATATGGTCACGCCTTGCCGGCTATTGCTACCGGCGCAGGAGAACTCTTTCCTCTTCGGCGGCCTCGTACACGAAACCGCTCGCAATGACCTCTACGTATTCTCTACCCGCGACCTCAGCGCCACTCTCCTGCAAACCAGCGGCGAGATTCCAGGCCCTCGAGTGGGCCATGCTGGAGCTCTCGTCAGCAGTGTGCTCTTGATATGGGGTGGTGATACAAAGATGGAAGGGAAGGAAAAGCAGGACGAAGGATTGTATCTCCTCAACCTCCGTCAGTTCCCCTCCATCGTCGTCTAATCAGTCGCTGTACTGACGGTACCTACAGAGTCCAGAGAATGGACCCGGGTACAGGTCGCAGGGTATTGTCCCGTGGGACGATACGGCCACGCCGTGACGATGGTCGGTTCCAAGTTCTTTATCTTTGGAGGGCAAGTGGATGGCGAATTTTTGAACGACCTGTGGGCCTTCGACCTTAACTCTCGTGCGTATCACCTCTTCTTTCAACGTACCAGTCATGACTTAGCTTCGCACAGTAAAAGTGAAGGCGTCTTGGGAGCAATACGAGCCCGCGTCTGGCTCACCCAAACCTGCACGGCGCACGGGCCACGTTTGCATCACTCATGGAGAGCATATCATCATGTGCGTTCTGCTCACCTGTTTATTCATTCTGGCGCTAACATCGTACTTGACCCGTTATAGCTTTGGTGGCACAGACGGTCAATATCACTACAATGATACGTGGATGTTCGACGTGCCGACTCGTCAATGGACTGAGCTCACCTGCATCGGCTACATTCCCTCTCCTCGGGAGGGCCATGCTGCGGCCCTTGTTGATGATGTCATGTACGTCTTCGGAGGCCGTGGTATCGACGGCAAGGACCTAAGCGACCTAACGGCTTTCAAGATTTCAAGTAAGCACTCGGTTCGTTTCCGTGGACTAGAGTCCGGTTCTGACGCAGCTGGTCTAGGTCAACGTTGGTTTATGTTCCAAAATATGGGGCCCAGCCCAAGTGGCCGTTCGGGCCACGCCATGGCTTCTTTCGGCGCGAGAGTCTTTGTCCTTGGTGGGGAGTCGTATGTTGGTCAGATGCAGGACGAGCCTGCCGTCATACACGTGCTTGACACCAGTGTGTTATCATCTTCTTTTCCCCCTGGTACGGTGTTGACTTGCATTTCAAGAACACATTAAGTATCCCCAAGCTGATGGGACGAAAAACTCCTCAGACAAGGCACCGCGCACCCGGAAAACGTCTGTGGGGGCTGATCAAGCGATGGGTATCCGGTCACAGTCGCCCATCGTCCAGGGCTCGGACAGTGAGGACCCGCGGCGCGCGATGTCACCATCAGGTCGTCAAACGAAAGCCAACGGTTCTGTTGTTCAAGGCGGTCCGCTTGTGAATGGCAAAGGCAAGGCTCCCATGCGCGAAGAGGATGGCGAGGAACCAGACCCTTCACTGGCCGAAGCATTCCGGGATCGTGCTAAGTCTCCCGAACAGACGGCAGTGCGCGCTGCATCTCCTACTATCAACATGACCGGCGTTGCCATGAACATCAACGGCTTTTCTAACGGCCCCCGAAGTGCATCTCCTCTGGTCGACCGGATCAAGTCTCCGGATGGTTACAGTCCCGCGGGTAGCGGCCTGAACGGGTTCGCAAACCATGGTGGAGGAAAAGGCTCGATTGGCAACGTGACGCAAGGATCTTTTGCGTGACCTGAAGGCCAGAGACGCGGAACTCCAAGACCTCAAGCGCAAGGAGGAGTGGATGAAGGCGGCGTTAACGAAGGCGAGCAGGTCTGGCTTTATTTATGCGGACGTCGGCGAGGACGTGCCGGAGGGTGTCCTACAAGAAATTGAAGAGGGCGAACCCAAGATGACCTGAGGTGGTCGTCAATTTGAAGCAGCTAAGAGCTCGTCTGCAGGTATGTCCCACTCACTGCTCTATGATGACTGCGTACTAACTTTATACCAGGCTTCCATGATTGACCAAGCGCGTAACGCATCGGAACGGATTAACGATGCTGAGCGCCAACGATCGTCTGCCGTGCAAGAAGCCGCGTACTATCGCGCGAAGCTTGCCGCGCTGGAAGCATCTTCTGACCGGGATGTCGCACGTCTGGAGCGGGATCGTTTGGCTGGCTTGGAGAAGCAGCTGGCGGCAGCGCTCGCCGAACGAACCTTGCAGGAGCGTCGGGTCGCAGAGCTCACCGAGTCCTTGAACCTCAAGTCTTCGCTTCTTGACCAAACTCAGGCTCGCGCCACGGAGGCCATGAAACGTGCAGAGTCATTGGAAGAATCGCACATGCGCATACTGAGGGACCACACGGAGATGCAAGAGCAGCACGCAAACTTGGATACCGCCCTACGCGACCATTCGAACCGCCTGCTTACGCAAACGTCCGCCTTGGACATGAAAGATTCGGAGGTGGTGTCTCTGAAGGAGCAAGTCCAGGAGTTACGGTCCTTGCACGACCGGCACTGTGCGCGCCCTCGAGCAAGCTCGTGATGCGCTCCAAAAGACGACAGCACGCGCTGCCGAGGTCGATCAGCATAGTGAGACCGCCCGCAAACAGATCCAGCAGTACGAGTCGGATCTGGCGGAGCTTCGCGGGGAACTCGAGGCTCGAAATACGGAGCTTCGAGGCGGTCCGCGCTCACTTGGCAGATACGGAGAAACTCGTGGGCCAAGTCGCGGGAAGAGGCAGATGCTTTCCGTGCGCTAACAACCACTGGCTTGGGCGAACTCCTCGACACCCATCGGGACTTAAAATCAGACGAGGATCGTCTCACTCGGGTTCACCTCGAGAAGATCCAGGCCATGGACACCGAGATGGCTAACGTTCGGGCCGCCATGATGGACACTACCCACCGCATGGAGGATATGCAGGCTGAGCTCACCCAAGAACGTCGCAAAGCTCGGGAAAGCGAGACGGAGCAGATCGCTCTTCGTTCGCAGGTCGCAGGTCTTCGCTCTCAACTCTCCGATGCTCTCGCCGAATCAGGACGCATGCGCAAGGATCTCACCTTACGCGAGACGGAGCTGAGGCAGAAATCCAAGGAGGCCTCTGAGGCCGAGCTTCGGTTGAGCATGCTTCGCAACTACTTGGAGGAAAATGACATCGTTCTCGACAACGATGGTCTGCCCAACAAATCTGACAGCGAGGCCATTCACCGGGTCGCGGAGTTGGAGGACAAACTCGCCGAGTTCAGCCGCATGCAGGAGAAGACTGAGCGAGAGCTGCAAGCCGTCACTCGCCAGAAGCGGGATGCGGAGACACAGGTGACGGTCATCTCCACTCAGCTCGACCGTCTTCGGTCCACACAGAGCCCTGCTGTGATGAGCCGGAATGGGGACGACAGCTACTCAGACAACCGGACACTCGAGTCGGACCGTCGTGTCGAGGAGGCTGAGAGGACTTACAAGGCGAGGATGCGACAGCTCGAAGACGATTATCGTCTAGCGCTTCAGCTCGTCAAGTGAGTATCGTATATGCTTGTGAGGCTTGTATCTAATCTTCTTCCAGGGAAACTGAGCGTCTCAACCGCCGATTGAAGGACGAGCTTGTCAAGCAGAAGACCCTTAACACCGGTCTCCTTACTGAAGTAGAATCTATTCGTGGATCATCTGGCGGTACGGATTCAAGTCGCAGTCGTGTTAATGGCCGTGGTACTCCAATGTCCGACGATGGCAAAGCAAGCGAGACTCTTCGTACTCAGCTCATCGATGCCCAACGCCAGTCCCAACGCCTCGCCAACGACAACAAGGACTTCCGTCTTCGCATCGACTCTCTCGAGAAGGACCTTGGTCACATGCGAGACAACCTCATCGCCGCTCAACGCGAGTCCGACGAACGTCTCTCGCGTGTCGAGGAACTGGAGCAGGAGGTTGAGCGTCTGCAATCGGCCCTGGTCATCTCGCGCGGCGGGCACGGCGAATCGTTGATGGAGCAGCTCAGCAACGAGAACAACAACCTGAAGCGGGAAAACGAGCAGCTATCTCACAAGATCGGTCTCCTCCTGGAAGACGACAACCCGACGTTCGGACGCGACCGTCCCATTTCTGGCATCTCCATCTCGGATCGTCCCGTCAGCAACTCAAGTTCGGAGGCATTGGCGTACGGCGACCGGGTATCTGTGGGTGATTTCGATAACTGGCAACGGCAGTTCGCAAGTTCGCTGAACAACCGACGACCGCTTAGCGAGTTTGAGTCGGATCCTTACACCCACGAACGCACGCGTTCACGTTCATAGCGCACGCGTTCGCGATTTGATGTCATTTAGGGTTCTTTTACTCTCTTTTTATCTTGTTTTTCTTCTTCCCGCCTACGATGATACCCTATTGCTCGCCTCAGTGCTGTCGCTCTCACGCTCGTTCCCTGTCTCTCCATTTTTGCCATCAGCGGTCGTCCTCTACTCTACTCGTTCGAACTACCTCTTTCATGTCTGTTAATTTTTCGCATTATATATTCTCACAGCTATATGACCAAAAATGCATGGTGGATCCAGTGTTTGCTACTACAAGTTATGGGTCGACGGCATCCACAGAGTCGTTTGCCGCACGCTGTGTCCATTCAATTGCCTTGGCTTTCACGGCCTCCGCGCCCTCCTCGTCGCCTAATCGACGCTCGATGTCAAGCCATTTCTTGAAGAAAGATCTATTGCAAGTAAGCGGCTTTATCATGGATAGAAGATTAAGGCGACGAACTTGGCTTTATGGCTCGTCATTTTATGCGCGAGTACCCGGTCAAAGATGTGTCTGAATTGTTTAATCAGAAGGACATCGAGATGAGTGTATAACCCGTGGACATACCTGACACTCTGCATGTCCTGCTGCCCTGCTTCCATGTCGATGTAGATAGACCATAGGTCCCAGCGCTTGGGATGTGAATCGACGATGCCTTCAAAGATAGTCTTCCCGCGCTCGGGGTCGCCGATCTTGTACTCCAGCTGAGCGAATTTGGAGATTGTCTTGAGGTCTGTCGAAGATGGCGTAAGTCGCACGGACAAGTTCACTGAGAGGAAGCCTCCTCACGTTTGCGCTTCTCGAGGCTCTGAAGGCTGCGAGGGAGGAGTTTACGAGCCTCTTCCACTTCGCCACGCTTAAGGTAATATTCGCCAAACAGTGTCCATACTTTAGAGCTATAGCCGAACTTTTTGCTAGTTCGCTTGTATTGCTCCTCCGCTTTCTGTAGCATGTTGTTAGATCAGTTTTGAACTGCGCTATCAATGTTTCGAACCTCTAGTTTTTCAGACTGTTCGAAGATCGTGGCGAGGCGAAGGTGCACGGTCTTGGAGTCGCAGTGACGCGCCGCGTCTTTAAACATGGCCTCCAGCGACTCGTCCGTGCCATAAACATTCTCCAAGTTCAGCAGCGCGATCCACACGTTGAGTTTCTCCTGCTCTTCCCTGAACCCGATGGTCTTCAGCGCGCGTTTACCGACCTCTCGCGCCTTGTCGACGTCCGAAAGTTGAAGGAGGAAGGACATATATTGAATCCAAATGTATGAAGAATTTGGGGAGCCGAGAAGGACGCGCTCGAAGTCCGCGTTCGAGTCGGGCGTTTTCGTTTGCAAGTCGGCGGTAAGATCGAGTTCGATCTCTTTTTTCTTCTTTTTCTTCTTCTTTTTGCCCGAGGTGTCCTCCTGGTCGCTATCGTCAGAAGAATTGGATTCATCAGACTTTTCAAGGTCGCCTCCATTCCATTGGAAGCCTCCTAGCTGGAGGGAAGGTGCTGCAGTAGTGTGAGGTCTTGAGGTGGGGGGTGCCCCTTGGACAATGGCATTCATGTCGAAATCGACCGCCATCGCGTCTTCCTCATCAGACGATTCTTCCTCGGATCCATGGAAGGACGCTTTCGCTTCTTCACCATCACTTTCGGCATCGGACATTTCAACGTCTTCAACAACGCCCAATAGTTGAGTCCCGCTGTCCGATTCAGGGTCAGAGTTGAAGTCCTCCGTGAAGAAATACGACGGCTTCAGGCCAAAAGCGATTCTCTTCTTGTCCAGATCGATAGAACGAATGATCGCCTTGACCTGATCGCCTTCCCGGAAGCTCCGAAGGGCCAACGTCGTATCCGCGTCCTTGTTGTCAGACAGCTGCAACGAGTCAGCCCCAACAGCTTGAATCAAGGGGTCTAACAGACGAACCTCAGTTTTATGGCACAGGCCGGACAGCTTGGAGTCCTTGATCTCAATGAAGAGACCGTAGTCCTCGACCCGTTTGACCCTTCCTTCGACCTTCTGTCCCTCTGTAAGGTCGGACAGCGCCAACGCTGACTTCGAAAGCTCGCCAGAACGGAATGTTAGCTCGACTTGGTTTTTCTCGACATCAATTCTTTAGTTCAGAACTCAGGAAGTGTCATGGATGAATTGAAACGAAAACCATACCTGAGAACACGGGCCTTGACCAGCTGGTTGACTTGGAACCGCGCCTTCCAATCTTGGACAAACTAGAGAAACCAATGTTAAGATAGCACATATTTCGGCAGAGACAAAGATCAACCTCATCAAATAATTCCTTTATCTGAACACGAGCATCGACCGTTCTTCCGAGTGCGACGAACAAACCGTGCTCCGGGACACTTTTGACGAACCCGCGAACAGTTTGGCCAACCTTCAAATCCGACACGTTTACAATCTCCTTATCGACGACAGGAGGATGATTTTGAGGCTGCATGCGGGAAGCACGAGTGGACAGCGTTAGGTGCTTCTTCTCATTGTCGATGCCCAGAACGACAGCTCGGAGGATGGTGTCTGCATTAGGAAAGGGGGTGCCAGCCTCATAGTCGTCGGATGTGTCTGTTGGGTGTAACCCGCCAGTGATCTTGCCTGATAGTTTCACTCGCGTGCCGTTGCGATTTTGACCAAGGATTCGCCCACCAACAACTTGACCCACCGTGATGGTGTCCATACTCAATGCATGTTTTTGCTCCAGAGACGGTTTGGTCTTTGGCCTGTTTGCAACGATGACAAAGCCCTTCTCTGGCTCGCGTGTAACCACGAAGAGTCCTTCAAGATCCTCGCCAAGCTTGAGGGCTCCGCGCAACTGGGCAACGGGCATGCTTCGGTGGTTTGCAAGGTTTTTGAGGGATAGCAGCGCACGAACCCCTGACGGCTTCAACTTGAGAACGATATTTTCCTTGTGGATTTCGACAACGACGCCGTGGACTATGCTGCCGATCTCCACACTGCTGATGTCCGGGACGGAGGCGTCGAAAGTAGAAGATGCTTGTCGGATGCTTGCCGTAATGCTCTGGGCATTCACGTCGACAGCGATGATACGGACTCGGATAGGCTTACCCACAGAGAAGGCGGTAGATAGCGGCGTAGATTCTGCCTCGCTGTGAGTTGGTCAGAGTCACATCATGCCAGCAGGGTCATGATCATACCTAGCTTCCTTCCCGGGTACGGAACCTTTCACATTGTTGAAGAACTCAATCTGCAAACGCCTCTCTGCAACCCGAAAAACCACGGCGTGGGCAATCATGCCCACTTTCGCGTCGTCATAACTAGTGATTGTAGGCAGTTCTGACTCCACAAGTGTCTTCTTCGCTGTAAGTGCAATGCGCTTTCGTTCTGGATCTACCGCGAGAACCTGGGACACTCTCAAGATGCGAACGAAATATAACAGAACATAGATACGTACCCGACATTTTATTGAACCTCCCGGTTTGAACCGTTTCTGTGGGTGTTTCAAGGTGATGTCGGCATAGTGGTTGGGAAAGATGACGCCATCGACGCTGCCAGAGATAGAGACAAACAAGGCGGAATCGGTGAGCTTCTTCACTGTGCCCTTGATGAGCTCCCCCGGCTGCACATCAGCGACTTGCAGAAATTTCTGTTCCAGGATGGAAGGACGCATCGATAATTGGAGAAGGCCGTCAAGGGGAAAATATCCGGTCACTCGAGCGCGGTGGGAGGTTCCGACCTTCCACGCACCAGCTGAGGAAGACAGCGAAGGAACGTGCTCGTCAGAGACATGAGATATCTGCGAGAATTTGATATCGAATTTGAGAGACGTTGACATGAACAGAGTACAGACGACGTACGTGCACAAATCCTCGCAGGCCCGACTGAGTGTCGACCAGAAGTCCCCGCTCGGGCTCAACTTTCACCACTTTCACAGCGTCCAAAAATGCACCGACGGGGAAGGCTTCTTGGATGCTTATACCCGCTTCACTATCGTCCCCGGATGACTTCGGGACAAAGGACAAGACATGGGCGGCGAGAGAAAGAGCGAAACGAGGCGGTGATGTTCCAGGGATCTCGTAGAGCACCCTCGCCTTGACCTTTTGACCGAGCTTAAAGTGATCTGACGGTTCCCCGGTAGGAATGTGGTACTCGTCCAGGGTGCCGTCGAAGTAACCGAGGACTTGGACGTTCAGGCCATCGTGTGGAATGTTTGTGATGAGGCATTGTACAAGTTGTCCGGGTACCACGGACGTTACACTGGAAACCTCGCTGAGCTAGGCAGTAACAGGGTTAGTGCGTATACGTCTGCTCCAGGTATGTATAATTACCGTCGATGTTTTGAGGGTCGAGGAAGCGACCATAACGTTACACGTGCGACCATTACTCGACAGTTTTGAAACAGCCACGTCGATTATACGTCCTATGTGCAATTTCGACGTCCCTTTGAAGCGTCTTTGCGCGTCTTTGAATGACAGGAACCCCGAGATGTCAGGGATTCCGAGATTAAGAATATATCCGTGATCTTCAATACTTTTGACCGAGGCCGACATAGTCTGACAGTGTAAGAGATCGTCAAAGAGAAGTGCAGGTAGTGATCTGGGGTCAACTCACGTATCCTGGCTTTAAATCAGCCTTCACGACGCCTTCATTCACCTGTTCGGGAAGCAGACTCAACTCTACGCGCCGACTAGCCTTCTCCACCTCGTCCCTTGTCCTTCCGGTTCCAGGAACACCATCTGTGGACCCATGCGCATGCATTGCCGACACAATACACCGCACATACTGACCTGGTTGGAATATGTCAGATAGGTCTGGGACGGCAGGTGGCCTGTCCTCATCGCCATCCTCCTCATCTTCTGCCTCGTCCACGTCCATGGTCTCTAGTGAGCGAGTCAGCTCGGACGATATTTGCGTGATGGGGATATGTCCGGCTAGTTGGTTTGGCAAGGAGACGATGAGGGCGAGCGGGTGGACGATCATTACTTGTGCGAGAATCTTCATCCCGGGTGTAATGCGCTATTGCAACATCATCATAAGTCGAGAGAGAAACAGGAATAATGAGGTCGCACCTTATAATTAAGATGCTCAATCCGTGAGGACTCATTCTTTGCCCCTCCATCAGTCGCCTTCCCTTTCCCCTTCACATCCGATTTCCGTCGTTGCCTGCCCGAGGATTTCTCACCACCGGCATCCTATACACAGAAACGTTATAGCCCACACTTTTGCACAAGCGAGATATGATGATGCACCTTGAAGAGTTCATCGTTAGCTTCTTTCACGGCTTCCGCGCGCAGCGTCTTGACTTCAAGCGCTGTGAAACTGGTCCCGCCGCCTCGAGGAAAATCAACTTCCTCTGGTATTATGTTTGAAGCGGGTTGTAGAGGTTTCTCTGCCCGTGTCTTTTTCGTGTCTTTGGATACGACCTTAGTCTTCTTGGATTTGTGCTGGGAAGAAGAGTCCTCCAGCTGTCGTTTCTTGCTCGACATACTGTAGAAGGTCATTGAGCGAAAAAAGCTAGCCTTATTAGATACGTACGTGTTTGCCTTACTATTGAGGGCCGCGGTGAGATGAATAAGGAGAGGATGGAAGGCGCGCGTGCGCTCGCTGAGGGGAAGACGCGAAAGTCGAAAATTCAGAGGCAGGATCGGGCAGAAGATCTTGAGATCTCTTTAGATTATGTAAACAACGCGCCGGTTCCTTGCCGCTGTCTCGATTGTCGGCGTCTCTCTCTGTCTCTCTCCGACTGTCCTTCCCCTCGCCTGTCCTTCCGTATCCCCAGCTTTATACAATGGGTACGTTTAATAGCACGCGTCTCCTACATCTGCTAACGCATCTTGCTCCCAGATTATCAGGTCAACTTCTATAGAAGCATATCAAAACTTTCTGCCTAACATTCCTTATCCCTGTAGAATCGTGTCGGCTCCAAGTTTGGTGGTGGTGGTGTCGCCGGTGCATCCGAGAGCAATGTGGACCGAAGGGAACGTCTTCGAAAGCTTGCGCTTGAAACAATTGATCTCGCGAAGGTTCGATTTCTCTGCACATTTCCCAACCCCTTCCAACTGCCCTCCTTTCGACTCACAGGATCCATACATCCTTCGTAACCATCTCGGGTCCCTCGAATGCAAGCTCTGTCTCACCCTCCACACCAACGAAGGGTCCTACCTCGCTCACACCCAGGGCAAAAAACATCAGACAAACCTTGCACGGCGGGCGGCGAAAGACATGAAAGACAGCCAGCTGCAGGTGGCCCCGCAACAACAGAACGTCCAGCGAAAGGTTTTCCTCAAGATTGGGCGGCCGGGATATAGGGTGACCAAGGTGCGCGACCGCGACACGGGCAAGGAAGGTATGATGGTACAGGTGCATCTGCCGCAAGTCAAAGAAGGCGTCGTCCCAAGACGGCGGTTCATGAGCGCCTGGGAACAGAAACGTGAGCCGCCGAACAAGGCATACCAGTACCTCATCGTGCGTGAATCGCATATTTGTTGAACTTTTGGAAAACTGACGTGCATCGGGTAGGTCGCGGCCGAACCATATGAGACGATTGCTTTTCGTATCCCTGCAAGGGAGATTGAGGACGAATCGGACGATGCTGGGTACTGGAACTGGTCACATTGGGATCCGGATACAAAACAATACAGCTTCCAGTTCATGTTCCGCATGTCGTACTAACATTTGCGTTCAAGTATTGATATGTATGCCAACGTGTGTTCTTTCAATTCTAGTTCACGTATATCATAGTCGTTCTCAGTATAAGAGTGCCTTAGAAGTGGCACTAGTGTCCGGTAGACGAACACGTGCTCGGGTTCTCCGTTCTCATCAAACGCGCTTGAATTACTTATGTACCGCGTTTCCCCTTCTATCTTCAACGTTACCCTCCATTCTCGCTCACCATGCGCATCGAGGAGCTGATCCTCGAGGGATTCAAGTCCTATCCAGTCAGGACACAAATCACTGGCTGGGATTCATCTTTCAATGCGATTACTGGCCTTAACGGCTCGGGAAAGTCGAACATCCTCGACGCCATTTGCTTTGTGCTCGGCCTCACAAACATGACACAGGTGCATAGTAATCTATTACGAAACGATGAAAGCCTGACTGTCTGGCGTCTTCTCGCTGTAGATGCGCGCACAAAATCAACAAGATCTCATCTACAAACGCGGTCAGGCTGGAATCACGAAGGCCAGTGTGACGATCGTATTCGACAACTCAGACCCGGAAACCAGCCCTGCGGGTCTGCAGGACCTCCCTCAGATAACTGTTACAAGACAGGCGCGTCATATGCAGTGATCTAGCGCCCTTCTCGTGTGTTCATGCTGATATTATACATCCAGATCGCACTGCCTAATATCTCCAAATATCTCCTGAACGGTCATAAATCACAACAGCAGACCATTCAATCCCTCTTCCAGAGCGTGCAGCTCAACATCAATAACCCCAATTTCCTCATTATGCAGGGACGCATCACCAAGGTAAGTCTTCAAACGTATCTACACTTCGTGCCCATAGTGATCAAGAGTAGGTACTCAATATGAGGCCGCAAGAGATACTCGGTATGGTGGAGGAAGCTGCGGGGACGCGTATGTTCGAGGAACGCAAAGACAAAGCGAAGAAGACGATGGGAAAGAAAGAGAAACGCGTCGAGGAGATCACATCTCTTCTCAGAGAAGAGATCACGCCCAAGCTGGACACTCTCCGCAACGAGAAGCGATCTTTCTTACAATGGCAGAAGACATGCTCGGAGTTGGAACGCGTCGCGCGCACGTTACGAGCCTATGAATGGAGTAATTGGTCGGCGAATATCCACAAAAAGGACGACGAGATCAAGGCCAACGCAAAAGCGACGAAAGAGACGAAGAGTGGCCAGAAGCAGCTGCTCAAGGAGGCGCAACAGGCTGAGCGGGATGCAGAAGGGGTGAAGAAACAGCGGGAGAAAGAACTTCAGAAAGGTGGAAAGTACCAGAAACTTGAGGCGGAAGTTAAAGAGCTCGACAAAGCCCTCGAGAAGATTCTAGCTAAAAGAGACATCAGAACCACCACTATCAGTGAAGAGGAGAAGAAGCTGTCAAATCTCGACAACGAACGAAATGAGGTTTGTGGCGACCCTCTTTCTATTGCGCGTTGCTCATCTCCCTTTTCATAGCTTGAAGCGTCGTTGGCGGACAAAAGGTGCGAGGTCGATGAACTGACGATCAAGTTCACCAAGGTCAAGGAGGAACAAACAACCGCGCAGATTTCATTGACGAACTCGGAAGAACTACTCCAAACCTTACTTACTGGACTAGCGGGCTCATCCAACAACACTGGCGGAGGCTACATGGGCCAACTTGCGGACGCGCGCGCGCGCATCACTCATGCCCAGACCGAGGAGAGTCAGGCTCGCCAAAAGCTCGATATGGCCGTCAAAGAACTCAAAAACCTCGAGGGTCGGTGGAGAGACGTTGAGAAAGAAGCCAGCGCGGGAACTAAGAAACTCGAAGCTTTGAAGGCGGAGGTCGAAGGCTTGAAAATGAGGCTGGCAGCTACTGGTTGGAACAAGGAGAAGGAGCAGGAGAAGGAAACCGAGATGAAGGAGGCTATGGCCGAGGTTCGTGAGCTAACCGAGGTAAGGCATTGATCTCTCAGCTCTCTTCTATCTATGATCATGACTACTGTCTGTAGGAACGTGACAACGTTAGGCAACGCCTCGGCGCTCTCGACTTTGCATATAACGATCCCGTGCCGAATTTTAACAGGTCGAAGGTCAAGGGCCTTGTCGCGTCGTTGATTACGCTTAAGCCGGAGGACTATAACAAGTCGACGGCACTTGAAATCACCGCTGGTGGCAAATTGTATCATCTCATTGTCCAAGACAGTGTCGCAGGTGGCCAGCTCATCAAGAATGGTGGATTGAAGAAACGGGTTACACTTATCCCCCTCAACCAAATTCGTGCATTCCGGATGGCCGCCCAGGTATATATCGGCTTTTTTCCCTTGCGCTCTCGACCAAACTTCCGTTCTACAGAAATTACAATCGGCGGAACGGGTGGCCCCTGGCAAGGTGCATCTAGCTCTTTCTTTAATCGGTTATCCTCAAGAAGTCTCCGAGGCGATGGCGTTCGTGTTCGGCGATACCCTCATCTGCAATGACGCGGCAACGGCCAAAGCTGTCACGTTTAATCCAGAAATTAGGGCTCGTTCAGTCACCTTGGATGGAGACGTCTACGATCCTTCAGGGACGCTCAGTGGTGGTGCTCCTCCCACTAGCAATGGTCTTCTCGTCAAGGCACAGCAGCTGCAGGAGGTTAGCCACAGGCTGGATGAAGCATCTGCTACCTTGCAAGGCATTATACATGCAGAACAGCGCGATCGGGGGAAAAGGGAACAGTGGAAGGCTCTGGTCCGGGACGTTGATCTCAAGGAACACGAAGCCCGTCTGCTCGAAGAGCAGCTAGGGGGGAGCAACGCGACTAGAGTGTGTCTTTTGTCGGCTGAATTGTGTTTATTTATTTATCCAGAAATGTCTGTAGATCGGCGCCCAGGTCGAAGAACTGAAGAAAACAATCAGGGGTCATGAGGCTTCAGTGCAGAGTGCCAGAGACAAGCAGAAAGCCGCCAGTGAAGACGTGAAGAGGCTGGAACAGGACATGGCCGAGTTCAAGAACAACAAGGAGGGAAAGACCGAGGAGTTGAAGGTGCATAACCATCTACCATTCAGGGTGACAGGCGGTTATCCTTTTCCCAGGCTAGTATATCGACGCAGAAAAGCGTCCTGCAGAGAACACACCCTGACTGTCAAACTTCAACAAAAAGAGATGCAAACGGCGACCCTCGAACGCGGTGTGTACAGAGAACGCGCGTTATCAGAACGATCTCACTGATGCAGCACCGCTAGAGGGTATTGAGAAAGATATCGAGCTGGCGGATGCAAACATCAAGGGTACCCAAGCTACTATTGCCAAGCTCCGCGAGAAATTGCAGGAATCAGAGGGAGAAGTCCAAGCGTGTGAAGTAACGTGTGTTGTCAGTATCGGGTAGCGCGTTCTCACAGTTTTTTCTTAAACAGAGCCAGCTTGTCTCCAAGAAAAAGGAGCTGGAAGAAGAACGCGCTGCATTGTCGCGTTTTGACGATGAGCTTGAAGAGCTCGAGCAGGTCATTGCAGACAGGAAAAAGTCGGAGAGCGACCTAGGACTGAAGCTGAAAGCACTTGAACACGATGCACAAGGCCTGGAGAAAGATAAAACTCAGTTGATGAATAACGTTGCCAATCTGGAGAAACAATATGAGTGGATTACCGAGGAGAGCCAGTGCGTGCTTTTCTTTTGCGTTCTCTTACCATCTTGTTGAAGTGTATCTTCAGCTTGTTCGGCAAGCCAGGGACGCAGTACGACTTCGCCGGTGTAGATGTCAAGAGTTTGAGGGCCAAGGCGGAGGAGCTCGAAGCGTCGAATCGCGGTATGAAGAAGAAGATTAACCCGAAGGTCATGGCTATGATCGAAGGGTACGTTTGATCTCACACTCGTACTTCGGCTCGTTTGCATAACAGACCAAACAGGGTCGAAAAACGTGAAGTTCAATTGAAGAAGATGTTGGACACGGTGATGAAAGACAAGGTGAAGATCGAGCAGACGATCGAGGAGCTGGATAGGTATAAGCGCGACGCCTTGATGAAGACATGGGAGAAAGTCAACGTGTGGGTGTTCTTCATTTGCCGGTTCTGCCTGCCAGATACTAACCTGAATTATGCTAGCGATTTTGGCGAAATCTTCCGAGAGCTGTTACCGAGCAACTTCTCAAAGCTACAACCTCCCGAAGGTCAGGATCTCATGGACGGCCTTGAAATCAAAGTTCAACTAGGATCCGTCTGGAAACAGAGTTTGACAGAACTCAGTGGTGGCCAGCGGTGTGTGCCCTCACACCGTCGCAACTTGTCGAGTACTGAGACAGCACCTCGTAGATCTTTGATCGCCCTCTCCTTAATTATGGCCTTGCTTCAGTTCAAGCCTGCACCCATGTACATTCTCGACGAGATTGACGCAGCACTGGACTTGTCGCACACGCAGCATATCGGACAACTTTTCCGAACGCGGTTCAAGGGCTCACAGTTCATCGTTGTGTCGCTCAAAGAAGGCCTGTTCACCAACGCCAACGTACTCTTCAGGACAAGATTTAGGGATGGGACTAGTATCGTAGAGCGCACAGCACAAAGGAGCACGTCAAGCTTGTATACGGGGAATCAAGCCGAATCATCGGGAGCCGGAAGAAGGGGGGGACGGTCATGACGTCGGTGGATGGATCGTGGGTTATTTATTTTTTCGTCCGGGTTCGTGCTGGCATTAGGATTATTAGCTTACTGTACCGATAATATAGCTTTTCCATGTTATCTTTATTCCCATGTTTCACTGGTTTGGGACCGGGAGGTGCTGGGCACCCGCAGGGGGTGGGAGTGGTGAGAGTGAAGTACAAGTGGGTGAAAGCACATTCGCCTTCTTTTTCCTTGAGAAAACCCATATTTTCCTTGTTGTGCCCGAGATTCACGTTATGGATGAGGGAGCCAGTGGACGGATGAAGGTTGAAGGAGTGTGCTAAATTCTGGAGTTCATCATGATGATAATCATGATCAGTATGCAGTGAGAGCAAGGTGGGAAAGACGCACCGTTCTGATATCCTCCCACGCCGCCCCCTTCGGGTCATCTCATCTACACCTCACACAGGACCAATCATGGACGTTCAAGTCCCCTGCAAGACTTACATGATGATCCCAGTATGATTTTCCATTCGAAGGATGCACATAGTCATCACCGAGAAGCTACGCGTACATGTGCCACGGGTGGCCGCGACACGACAGGTTGAGGGCTATGTACCGTAGAAATCAAGAGTGCTTGAAAGATTCTGTGGTCCGGTTAGAGGATAGGATACTATGTGGCGGATACGCACTGGTATTCAGCACATGCACAACGTCATGATCTTCTCCTTGATCATCCTGAGAGGCGCCGCCAAAAATGAGAATATTTGTTCCAAATTTCGACATGGCGTGGCCCCATCTCCGGTTAGGACTTATGCCTAGATGGTACATGGACCAATGTCGACCTGTGTGCAACGTGAGCGACATAGACATTGAACTCGCACAGACTCATACGTACTGGATATCTTGAACACCGCAAGGTCGTTGAACTCCATATCTTCGAAGCCCCGCCCTCCAAAAATATACATCACACCATCAACCACCACCGCAGAATGTCCTTCTCGAGGTGCAGGGATAAAACCAGTACACTTGAGCTTTACCCATTGGGATGAATGCCCGTCGAAAGCCCATGTGTCATTGAAGTAATGCTGGCCATCGGTACCGCCAAAACTGGGTAGCATTTTATCAATACCGGCCGCGATGCATGTAGTTAAAACCAGGCTACGAACATTATGATTTTTTCCTCGAAAACAACACACGTATGGCCTCTCCGCCGTGCTGGTTTCGCCGATCCTCGGGCAACTTCGACTCGCGTCCACACTGGCTTTGTCCTAACTAGTCGCGGATAGCGCATGTAAACACGGCGTAGCCGGCTAGATGCGCGCGTGCTATAACTATGACTTACGCGTGTCGAAGTCAAACATCCACAAGTCGTTGAAGTAGTCGTTGTCGACTTGTCCGCCGAACACGAATAGTCTGGGTCCCACCGTGGCCATCGTGTGTCCAAATCGCCCCACAGGCTTGAGACCATCCATGTGTGGCTTCGACCACGTTCGTGTCTCTGAAAGTCGCATGAGAGGTCCGAATTGCATCCGCGCATGAGATTGTCACGTTACTCACGGAGATTGAGCATATACAATCCGTCGTCCTGCTTTCCCCTGCTCTCAAGCCGCGTGTCACCTCCCCATACAATAAAGACGCTGTTGATGCGCGCAACCGCGTGACCCACCCGAGGTCCTGGTACCGCCCCCTTGGTATGAAGAAGTGCCGTTCCCAAGTCCGGCAGCGAGAATACGTAGAGGTCATTGCGCGCGGTGTCACCCGCCTGACCACCAAACATGAATAGTTCCCCGAAACTAGTGGAGGTTGGGGGTAATGCATGGCCATGTCGCGGAAAAGGAGATGGTGAAAGAGATGTGCCACTTTTGGGTGCCTCGATCTGCGATATCGCGACGGGAGGCCGGAGCCGAAGACGGCGCACGAACCATAGCGTCTTTGCAGACGACGGTGCTCCTGGTTGTGCTTCGCCGTCTGGCGAGGGCTCGTCTGCGTGGAAACGGACACGTCGTGCTTTCTGCGGAACTCTGTTCGGAGGCAATGAAAAGTGGGAATGTAGACATGTGCGAGGAAGCCTACTTCTCTGATTCACCCCCCTGGCGTGACGGACCTGCTTGAGTTACCTCCGACTGTTTATTCTCTTTTGCTGAGTGGTTCTGGTGCAAACGTCAGTCATCAGTGGACGCTGCTATGGCGGACAGAGGAGGAAAGAAAAGGAGGTCACTTCAAATAGATATGTGGGTGTCTTTTTGGACGAAGAAAACCAGAGCTTCATGGGGCTGATAGAGGGTGGGAGAAGAACGATTTCAACCTATGCCTACAACCGTATATATATGCAGCACGGCGCCGCCGTTAGCGCGAGAAAGACGTGGACTCCATTTGGATGTGAGATGGCAGACATGACGGTACATTGGAAGCGCGGGACCTCGAAGTAGACCAGGCCTATCTCCGCTTTCCGAGCGCTGCCTGACAAGGGATAAGCCTGGATAAGCTGAGCCCTATAAGATATCTCTGCTCGGCAAAAGGTACCCTACGGCCCACGGTACCATATGCTAGCCCAAAGCTGTCGGAAGTCTCAGGGCACAGCCCTAGATAGTCGCAGAACGTAAGCACAATCGTTAACTCGTCGTTACTGAATGGCCGCAGGGGGTGACGAAACTGGCACGCAAGTCAGTTCAAGAGATTGGATGAATCAGAGAACCAACCTGATTATTCGTTCCATGTGATGATATCGCGGTCGTCTTCAGAAGAATGATCTCGTTTTCGATGCAGCATAACACGTTCGCGGGAGGGAAAAAGACGGTTGCAATCTGCAAGTTATGAAGTAGATGAGGTTAAAGGCGAGTGAAAGATTGCATGCCTGACAGGGCGCAGATGAAGACAGGTGTTCTGCGTGTCGGACAGCCGCTCGTGTCAGGTATCTTCAAGAATCCGCTGATGAACCAGTACGTACTCGGATGGGTTGGTTATACGTGCCACGCCTGGACTCAAAGCTTTCCCGGAAACCGCAACTGCAAGGCGATCAGTGATGTATTTTCCTACTTGTCTGTAGAATCAAGTCACCGTCTTGAAGCGCTGGTTGAGATGGTAGCACTGAGGGCAACTTTGGATGTGTATTGGGAGACATGGCCGCAAGTTGGAACTGAGTGTGTGACGGCGACCAGCCTGGGCCAATTACGTGGTGACGTCACGCGTCATCTGTGGCTCTGTCCTCCGTCCAGCCTGCTCCATACGGATTTACGACGATCTGTGGGTCTCCCGTCGCCCACATTTTTTGTTTGTACGTCCTTTCTCACCCATTGAAATCGCTTACGGGACATGATCAGAAGGAATTCGATTCTCTGGCTATAATAGGCTCACTTTCCGTCACTGGGCTTCTCGATTAAATCGACTTTGGGACGGCCTCCGGACACAAGCCACATATGCGCATACATCCTTGTGCGATCGATCCCTGGCTTCTTCTGATACCTTGATAATCGTTCAAGGCTAATAAAGCACATCGCTCGACCTCCTCTAAGTTCTTCAAGCCCCGGCCCCAACCATCTCCTCACCTACCGACTCGGACCTTCGTGTTGCCAGTCATGGACATTTCCTCGCCGGCTCCCGGACACCCCGATTCTCCGACAGGTATCAAAAATGTGGAAAAGGCGACAAACGAAGCTCTAAAAAAATACGAAGAGATGATCAAGTCAGATTTCCCAGGCGTCGTACAAACCTTGCGCACGCTCTCCGAGTCGACGCCCGGCACAGGAAACGACGACGAGTTTCACGCATGCTGCTACGCTCTCTTTGAATGGTTCGGGTCCTTTTTGGACAAACAGGATGGACTTGAAGCTCCGGCCACCGCTATCACGTCCACAGACACGATCGAAACATTGGGAGATATTATCGCAGATCCCAGTCTGTTTCGCCGCCCCTTGGTATGTTCATTAGTTTTCGTCATGTTTTCAAAAGCTCGTTCATGCATGTCATCAGAATACTGTGGGCGTCCTGTTCTTGCTACTGAGCAACACTGCGTTTCATCGCCGTTCAAAAGAAAGACTCAGGTATCGCCAAAAAACTCATTCCCAAGGGCCCCGCCATATGGGACAACATATGGAAGAATATAGAACTTTACGAGAAGTGTGTAGGACAAGCTACGGGTCACCGAGATCTCAACGACGCCCTGATAGCACTCACCTTCGCATTCAAGGAGAGCTGCCAGTTATGGTGAGCCAATTCTGCAAATGTCTTTTCTTCTCATCGAGCATAACGGTCCCAAAGTGCACAAGACAGAAAGGAAGCCAATGAAATGTGGTGCCATACACGTCTGCCTCATGTCGCCTTCACCGCGTGGTTCTATAGCAAACCCGGGAATCTAGGCAACGTGCCGGACGCTGCGATGCTTCACGTTCGGGGGATCAGAGGAGGAGAGCGAGTCGCAGCGTTACGACGTTCTTAGGGCGTTCGGGCGAGCTAAGATTCTTCAACGACTTCATCAGGATTTCGAGGATCCCACCGTCCTTCGATTTCCGGTTGATGGGTCCTCTTGGAACGGTGCTGGGCTTCATGATGGATGTCGATTTCCGTCAGTCCTTGGGACCCTCACAGACATTCAAAGCCATCATAACAGCCCTGAGGCGGCAGTCACAGAACGGGAAGATTACGCAAATATGGTGGGGATCCTCCGGTGCGCTATTGGCGTAAGCAATCTATCGAAGATGTTCGGACCTATCTCGTTGAAAGCCCTCTTCTCCAGTGGCATGGCGAAAGAAAATCCATTCGAGATGTGCTTGGGTCCTATGATCGCTGACTGCGATTACACCGAAATCCTCAGTCGCGCTCTCATTGCTCTCGTCCCTGAGGGAGGCAAGGACCTAGGTATGCCTTGCATCTCTACGGCAGCCTGTTTATTGCTGAGCCCGAATGTACAGATATGTGGTGTGAACTTATCCACCCCATGGGTGACTTCGCATACCGATGTCGCCTCTCTCGCACCGACGCAGAAGCTCCCGTATTTGCAGCTTTGTTTTCGTCTCTTCAAAAGCATTGGTACTCCACGTTGGCCCGCCTGCGGACCCTTCAGCCAAAGGATGGCAGCGAAACAGTGAAGTCCCGCGCCTCTCGAGCTCTTTACATTTGGCGCGAACTCGGCCTCAAAGTTGGTTTGGAGGAGACAGCAGAACGGGTTCGGTACGAGTCGGGGGACGACTACGATGGGACCGTACGCTACTTCTGCTCCTGGAGGGAGTGCAATTTCCGAGACAAAGAACCACCAACCCCACTCATGAAGTGTTCTGGGTGTGCGCAAGCATTCTACTGCAACACAAAGTGCCAGTCGACGTATGTTTTTCCTGTGCTCACTACTTATATCGTTCTATGCTGATTCACGTTTCTCTAGCGATTGGAAGACAGGTGGTCACAAGAAGATGTGCAAGATGTTGAAGAACGCATCGGCAGCTGGAAAGACGGTGACTGCTGGTGGTGTTCCAGCATTCGGAACCTTGGACGTCGATGGTCTGGATTGAAAGGGTGCCGTTTGCAAAAAGATGAAGCTTGTGGGACAGGTCGCGGGCGTACGTAGCCGAAGTGTTTTGGGCTCGACCGGTTTCTTCTTGCGTACTAAGTACTTACCTACACCATCATACTTGGTGGCAGTAGTATTTCGGCCGTTGAGTCCACAGTTGAGCGGAACAACACAAGTAATACAAGGCGAGTCGAATGGAATCGTCCAGCCGGGAAATCTGCTTGATTCGTGGAGTTGGGCGAGCCTGTGAATTGAGGCATGCATCGGGCAAGCTCCGTTCAGCGCTTAGCGTTTCGCGCTTCGCGGTCATGTGCGACACAGATGTTCGTCAACCGCCATCGTCACAAGCCACCAGGGCAGCTTTACTTATACTTATATTGACCTGTATGTAGTGTCCGTCACCTCACCAGTCACCCACAACGTCGTTTTCGGCACCTATGTCTCACCCGACATCCTCCCCCAGCGGCATCGTCACTGCCGAACCGCAGGACGAAACCCCTAATTACATCCAGAAGTATCGCGATATGATCAAGACCGACCTCGCACAGGCCGTACGCTCCCTGCACACTCTCCATCACTCTGCCACATTCCAGGTCCCTCTCGACAGCGAGCTGGTCTTGTGCAGTCATGCAATCGGAGAGTTTGTCATGAGCTTTGCTGGCTATCCGTCGGCACTGCCTCCTCTGGATCAAGTGGAGAGGATATCCTCCTCGGGTGTCATCGACGTATACATGGGCATAGTCTCGGATCCTCAGTTCCTTCGTTTTCATCCGGTACGACGTTTGTTATCTGTCACACAACTCCAGGCTTCTCATCGGTTGAACAGCGATTTATCGTCGACATCTTCTTCCCGCTGTCCTTTTTGATCTATGTTGCGACCGCCACATCTAGCCAAAAACTAACGGACCAAATCATCTCCAACGGCCCCAGCATGTGGGAGCACCTGTGGACGCACCGTGACCTACTTCAAAATGTGGCGCATGAACCAGAAGGCGACACCCTCACCATCAATTCTTCGCTTGTCTCCCTCATGGACAAATACAAGACGCTTTGCCGATGCAGGCCAGTCCAGATTTACTCGCCGTCTGTCTTGTCCCTGGTTGTAACGCTGAACTTTCGCTCTGTTTCGTTAGCTCGAGCCTGGATGACACTCTCTGGTCCACAACGTACCTTCCACATGTCTATTTTACCACCTGGTTCTGTTCTTTTCCGGGAGGAAGAACTTCACTCAAAGCCACATTTTGGAAACCAGGCGCGCAGGAACAACGACACAACGCCGAGATCCTGCAGGCCTTTGGTCCTGAAAAGATTCTTCAAAGACTACATCGTGAGCTGGAGGATCCCACTGTCCTCGACGTTGCGTTGCATTCCGCGTTAGCCCAACTGCTTGATTTTTCTCTCGACATTCAAAGTCACCTGCTTCCTTCACAAACCTACAAACCAGTCTTGAAGGCGCTGACGCGGCAGACCCGCTTTGGCAAGTCCGGCACCTTTCTCAATGCTGAATGCTGGACGAGTGCAGGCGGATTGATAACGTGAGAGGCTTGCATTTGGCTCGGCTTATGTTCTTCTATCTGACTGAGCTCTCAGCTTGATGGCGGTAGGCCAGGAATTCCACACATGTTTTGGACCAATGATCACCCACTGTGAATTTGTCGATGCTCTCGCGAACGCACTTACGATTGACATGTCTGACGACGCGCAAAAAGCTGGTAAGCAATTACGTTTTTATTGTGGCTGCTTGACTGACCCGTTAAGTCAGATGCCTGGTGTGACCTGGTTCCCCACATCGCGGCATTCGGTCTCAAGTGTAGAATGACCCGAGACGCCGTGGATGAGCCCGTGTACAATGCTCTCTACTCTGCGCTTCGGAGAGTATGGTGGCCGACGCTGTGCCGTCTCCGTGCCCTCCAACAGCCCGGCGCTGCTCCAAGTTCGCGGAGTATTCGAGCCTTTGCCGTTTGGCTTGATTTAGGAGAAAAATCGGGATTGAGTGAGGAGGCGGAGCGGACGCGTCACGAATCGGGCGCGCCCGGGTCTCTTATACTCTGGTGCTCGTGGAAGGAGTGCATGTATCGAACGAAGGAACCACCAAGCCCTTTGATGAAATGCAGCGGCTGCGGCCAGGCTTTCTACTGCGATAACAACTGTCAGACAAGGTAGGGTACACTCTTAGTGTATCTGTAGTATGGTGCTGACCGTGGCCGGTGTAGAGATTGGAAAGTCGGTGGGCATAAGAAGATCTGCAAAACCCTCCGAGTCCGCGCGTCCACGCGAAACGGCGCTTCGTGTTGCATAGGGGTCGATGCTGGATACTGACTGAAAGCAAATTCGTGTCTGGTTTGTGGAAGTCGTGTTATATGTTCTATGTCGCTGTCGCATCGCATCGCTGTCGAGTTCAATGCTGTCATCTTTGAATCACTATTATATTGTCGTGTTTTCAAGGTTCGCAATTTGCGTTCAGTCCGAAGAGGTGCATTTATTGTAGACAAATCGTAACGAAAACATATGATTGCTAGGACACGGATCTCTGACAATGTAGGTGGTATAATGACTGGACGAGGTCAAGTACCACAGAAGAAGTGAAATGGCCGACGACAAGGCTCGAGAGGGTACAGACTGAGATACAATTACAAAAACTTTCAAACCTTCAAGTTGCTTAACCCGACCGTGAGCCTGAACTTGAACTGGCAGAAAACATGACGTTGGGCATCGTGATCAACTGGTACGTCCCACCCATGGGAATCGTCCGAGTCCAACATACGACGCAGAATTATTTCCCGCGGTTTGACGAGGTTTTCCGCGGGCGGCGGGCTTACCACCGTGACCTCGGTCATCTCGACCTCTGGCACTACCACCAGAACCCCTGGTGTCACCGCCGGAACCCCTGGTGTCACCGCCGGAACCCCTGGTGTGACCGCCGGAGCCCCTGATGCCACCGTTTTGCGCTGTATTGGTGCGGGACTGGTTCATCGTCGGGACCTTCGGAGAGGTGCTCTGACGAGAACTTCGTTGTTGAGAGGAGGACAATATATTGTTCGTCGGCCGGCCATACCCCTGAGTAGGCGATGTCGGGGGCGACATTTGCCCTTGATTCACCATCCTGGCTGTTGTTTATGTGTTAGCTCTACCAGTGGGGCGGTTAATTCGAATCAATGCTTACTGAGGGCTGCCATCTTCTGCTTCATGGCTTTGATCTCTGCGGCGGCATGTTGATCAGGAGCCCTCGGCCACCAACGCGGCTTTGGCAGCTGCAGTTAAAGCTTCCTCCTTCCGAGCAGCCTCCGCCTTCCTCATCGCCGCCCCCCGACTGGCGTGTTCGACACGGATTGTTGTCAACCGTTCCTCCACCAGCATGGAGAGGGCGCTGATGAAGGGTGTCCACATTGACGAGTCGACGCCGATGCTGTTCAGGAGCTGTTCGGCGTCCTGGCTGCAGCGGGCAGCAAACTCGGAGCGGCGGTCGTTGATCGCCTGGCGGAGCTCTGCCTCCTCCTGAGCATGCTCGGCCGTGACTTGTGCTTCGAGGAACGCAGTGGCGGCGGTGCGTGCCGACTGGAGAGCAGCTTCGTACTCCATTTTAAGCACAGCCACAGGATCCTCTTCCGCTTCGTCCTCGTCCTCTTCCTCGCCCTCCGGGGGAGCCGGGGGGCCGGGGGAGAGTCGTCCTGTTTGGACGAAGGGCTGTCCGGGAGACCTTTCAGAGCGTTTAGAACCTCCTGAGGTGTTTCTCCGTTTGAGACAGCCTCAGATATGCGCTCTTTCTTGGAGACACATTGCTCGTGTTTGCGGCATCTGGCGACGAAGCCCGCGAGAGCTTCGTTCCAGTAAGTAGTCATTGTAATGAGCGCGTTTTTCGGCGGTAGTTTCAGTCCTGAGTCGGGACGAAGGAGGGGGGACCAGTCCGTAGGGGTGTCGTTTGTTTTGGCGGGTGATAGATCCATCCCTAGTGAGCAAACTAGAATGAGGGGGGCGGTAGGGAGAGCAGGAAACTCCAGACGTCCCACGAAGATAAGAGGGCTGTTTTGTACATCGATGCATCGTTCGATTGCCGCCGCGCAGCGAGCTCGTGACGGAGAAGCCAGACTCGAGGCAAGGATATGAATAGAGGAAAGGCCGCGAGCGCGCATTTCGAAGGCAGCGCGGGAGTTTGTGTTCGAATAGGGTTGAATGGCGAGCATCCATACCAATACGGGAACTTTTGCAAAAGCATATATGTGCAATGGGAATTCTGAAAGGAATGAGCTCAAGTCAGCGCACAAGCCGATGTAATAGACGTCAAAAGCCCACCACTAGTCCGCTAGTACAGTCTGCGTCCTTGAGGTGATCCAGTAACCCAGGCGGTGGCGGAAAGATACAATCAGTCGACCTGGACCCAATGACAGCGTATTTGATTCAAGATGAATATGCAGGACGTCGGAGGCCAACATAAATAAGAGTTGTGGGCGGTGGAACTCAGGGAAGTTGTGAAAGTAATACGGCGTCGGCGCGTCGGCGCGTCGGCCCTTGGCAGAAGACGAGTGGCTGACGTCATCTGCTGTCGGACTGGTTGAGCCTGTCGAGTCTGTCGAGCGTATGCAGTCAACACCGCCGGCATATGTCCACGGCCACCCTCTCACCATCGCCGTCCACGACGACGACGACGACGACGACGACGACGACGGCCATGCGTCCTCCACGTGGTTCACCTAGGGTGCGCCCTCGGCCCAGCTCGCTTCAGCTCCCCACCTTGTCAAATCTGACGATGCCTCCACCTTCGCCCACCTCCAACCGTTCTCCTCATCCCATTCTGCGCTGGCTCGGCCGTTCTTCTCCTTCTTCCCCGTCTCCTTCCCCTTCTCCCACAAGACCGAGTCCGCCATCCATTTCCAGTTCTCGTGCATCTTCTCCGCTCTCCGCACTTCATGATGCCCTCAATTCATCGCTCCCAACTCCTCCTCCTGCAATCCACCCAGCATCTCAGGCAACACCCACTCATCCTCACAGACACGCTCACACCGCCACCTCTACCCATCCTTCGCTCCTTCGCTCCATAACTCATACCACATCTACCCTCCCGCCCTATCTTTCGTCTACCCCCAATCCGCTTGCGCAAGGACAGTCTTCATTCTCAGCCGATGTCCAACCATCCCCTTCCTACTCTCCACCCCAACGCACCTCCCTCGATACCCTACGTTCTCTGCACACGCACTCCCGGACCAATACCCTATCACACAAGTCGGACAGCTCCGGTAGTCCACCGAGATCTCCACGACCCGAAAGCAAAGGGTTCTCTACGTCCTTCAGTCCTTCTTGGTGGTGGTTCCAGGGCGACAACAAGGAAAACGTCGATAAATTGCTCGATGAAGCAGACCGTGCGGATACTGTCGAGGGTGAACAGGAAACCATTCGCAGTAAATGTACGTCGTCAGATTGTCACATACATGTTATTCGAGTGCACTGAATCTTTTGATTCTTAGATCTATCCCCCGCACACCCCATCGTATTCTGTCACGGCCTCCTTGGTTTCGACTCTGTCACCATCGGTCCCGCAATTGCACCCCTGGAGGTCACCCACTGGCGTGGGATCAAAGAGGTTCTCGAAGCCAATGGCGCAGAGGTGCTCATCACTCGTGTCCCTGCCACCAGCAGCCCCGTAGATCGTGCAAAGGTGCTTGAGCAACGGATTGAAGAAGCTCACCCTGGTAAGGCCGTCCACCTCATCGGACACAGCATGGTTCGTTCTACCTATCTCTTAATTTGCTCTTGTGTTTGACCAAGACTACAGGGAGGGCTAGATTGTCGCTACCTCACCACCCACCTTAAGGAGCATACATTCACCGTACTCTCTGTCACTACCATCGCGACCCCTCATCGAGGATCGTCGTTCGCAGACCATTTTCTCAGCACACTCGGTCCCTCACGGATGCCGTCTTTCCTTTCGCTACTCGACCTATTACCCAACGGTGGTGGTGATGGACGTGCGTTCGAATGTCTCACGATTGAGGCCATGCGCAAGTTCAACGAGGAGACGCCGGATCGGGAGGGCGTGCGGTATTTCAGCTGGGGTGCTGTATACGAGCCAGGCCTGATCGATACATGGAAGTGAGTGGACCCATCGAACAAACTGCTTTTCAGTCCCTGAAATAATACTAGATGGCCACACTCCGTCATCCTCGAAAAAGAGGGTCCAAACGATGGTCTCGTCTCGATAGAGTCATCTAAATGGGTGCGTCGATCGCTTTCTTCATGTTACAAGGTTTCTTACCCCTCCATCCTGCAGGGAACATATCTTGGCACCCTTACTGACGTCAACCATCTCGACCTCGTTGGATGGATCAACACCGCTCGTTACAAGTGGGCTTCCCTACGCGGGAAGGAGATCCAGTTCAAGCCCGCGACGTTCTACCTCGGCGTTGCGGACTTGCTCGCACGCGAGGTCGACGGCCTGGGTCCGTTGGAGGGCCGTACCGGTTCAAAGAGCGACGGTGAAAGCCAAAGTGCGAGTGGTGATAGCAAGAACGCGCTTGGACAACAAGTAGCTGCGGAAGGTTCTCGGAAGAGGACTAGCGTGGATGACGAGGATCCCTGGGATGCGAGGTCGGAAGGGGGATCGAGCCCGATTATGTGACGTTGCAGTACTTTGGCATCACTGCATATTCACTATGTAGAGGGGATCGCTTCTGTGGATGCGTTGTTGGATCTTAGAGCATATAATTTGTATTTTACTGACATTAGGATACCACTGGGATTGCCACCCGTCTTCGACGTATGTACATAATGCTAATCAAACAACATACACAATCATTCGCTGGACACACGGACTACCACCTTCCCGAAGTGGGCCCCGCTCTCAAGGTACTTGAATGCGTCGACGGTCTGCTCAAACGAGAACGCCTTGTCAATGAACGGCCTGAGCTGTTTCTGCTCGACGAAGCGGAGCAATTGCTCGAACTGCTGTTTCGACCCTACGTGGATGCCTCTTCGCGTAGGTACAACGACCATTAGGTTCGATTCGACAGAACGGCCATGGAGACACTCGTACCGCAGACTGGCGTTGTGCTTCAAACACAACATCGGCACGTTAGGGGAGATTTTGGGCTCGCCACCGAGGAAACCGATGTTGTTGATGACCCCGCCTCGAGCAATACAGTTGAAGCAACGCTCGATCTCGTTGACGCCAGCGTTGTCAATGATGTGGTGCACCCCCCTGCCTTTTGTCAACTGACCTCAGAAGCTCAGCCTGTCTGTCAGAGCACTGCGAAGCGAATTGGCATACCTCGCTAACCACTTCATCCCAGTTGGGTGTCGTACGGTAGTTGATGACGTGCGTCGCCCCGAGTTTCTTCGCGAGCTATGTATACAACCAGTGTGAGGTTTTTACGCAAGATGAGTGCCAATGATAATTGTCATGCAAAGCGACATACCACCAACTTATCGTCCGACGAGGACGTCACGATTGTCTGCGGGCCTCTGCATGAATAAACAAGCACGTTGGCTCGGGTAATGGGGCCTACCGTTGCCCCTGCCGCATGCGCGAGACTCAGCGCAAAAATCGATACACCCCCCGTGCCCTGACATATAACAGTCTGCCCGGGAACAAGTTGCTTCCCCCCAAAGAGCGCGTTCCACGCCGTGACCGCCGCGATGGGGAAACATGAGGCCTCTTCGTAGCTGAGATGGTCTGGGATACCGAGAAGGTGCTGCTCGTGAAAAACACGGTACTCCTGCAACACCCCATCGACGGATCCGCCGAGGATTCGGCTTCCGTCAACGTTGTCTCCGTATATGTGGCTCTGGTTGAATATGCCCGTGACGCGGTTGCCTTTCTTGAACTGCGTTGCGGAGGGGCCGACGGCGACGACCTCGCCCCCCATGTCGGAGCCTAGAACCGAGTTTTCGTTGAACCGCGGGACGAAGGTGCCGAGCAGCAACGCAACGTCGCGGTAGTTGAGCGAAACGGCGTGGATGCGGACGAGAACCTCGTACGCCCCCGGTGTCGGGATGGGATCTTGAACTTTTACGATGCCTTGGGTTCCGATGCCTGGTTTAGTGAGACGGAAAGCTGTTTGTTGGTTCGCCATCGTAGTAGCAACGGAAGGATTGGAGCAATCTTGCGGTAACTATTCCCACTCGAGACCGCGGCTCTTAAGCAGCGAACGAGATGTTTACAAAGCTAGCCTTGTGGTGGATTAGAAAGCATGTACCGGCCGTTTGAATGCAGGTGGCAGTTGGACAAGGTGTGCTATAACCTACCCAGTCCGTGGGTGATTTGTGCCAGATTTTCAACAGTCAAAACGTCACAGGATCGGTCTTGTATCCACGGTGTGGAAGAAGCGGTACCAATAACCGTCGCTTGGTGGGACGCCTTTGAGAAGTGACGCCACACTGAGCCTCATCAACGTCGCAGTGACGTCTAGCAGGATGAACTTTTGCAAAGTGGCAGTGAGAGCGGAAACACAATCATCGATAGCATTCAATATGGTACAACTTTCCCCCCTCGAAACAGGCCTGCTCGTAGCTAGTAAGGACTTGAATGCGAAAAACATGAGGAACAAAAAACATACATGTCGAAACGCGGCTTCACCAATAAGACGAATGCTCATGGGCTCGATACACGGATGACGACCTTCCCAAAGTGTGCGCCACTCTCGAGGTACTTGAGTGCGTCGACCGTCTGCTCGAACGGGAACACCTTGGTGATGGACGGCCGGAGTTGCTTCTGTTCGACGAAACGGAACATCTCCTCGAACATCTTCTTGGAGCCGACACGGATGCCGCTTTCATAAGGTCAGATTCAACAAGAAGTCACCGATGCTGAGAGATATCGTACCGCAGACTGGCGGCACGCAACAAGCACAACATCGGAACGTTGGGGTAGACTTTCGGTTGGCCGCCTAAGAAGCCTATGTTGGTGATGAATCCGCCCTGAGCGACGCAGTTGAGGCTGCGTTCGATCTCATTGATGCCGACGTTGTCGATAATGTGGTGGGCCCCTTGCCCTTTGGTGAGCTGTCGAGTCGACTGAGTTAGTCCATCTGTCGGCACTGAATTAAGCAGGGTAGTGTACTTCGTTGACCGCTTTATCCCAGTCGGGCGTCGTGCGATAGTTGATAGTATGGGTCGCCCCAAGTTTCTTGGCGAGCTACACATGAATATGAAGGTAAGAGTGGGCGCTGGAAAGCCGGTTCAAGAAGACGCACCTCCAGTTTCTCGTCTGAGGACGATGTTACGATGGTCTGTTCAATGGAAAGAGTTCAATATGAACATGCGTATCGATATCTAGATTCCATTAGTCAACATACCGTGGCCCCCGCCGCGTGCGCAAGACTCAACGCAAAGATTGACACGCCTCCCGTACCCTGGCAAACAACGGTCTCGCCCGGAACGAGCTGTTTCCCTCCAAAGAGAGCGTTCCATGCCGTGAGCGCTGCGATCGGGAAGCAGGAAGCTTCCTCGTAGCTGAGATGCTCGGGAATACTCAGCAGGTGACGCTCGTCGAACACGCGATACTCTTGTAGTACTCCATCGAGGGGTCCACCGAGCAACTCGCCCGTGCTTTGACCGTAGATGTTACCCTGATCGAAGATACCTGTGACACGATCTCCCTTCTTGAATTGCGTCGCAGAGGAACCGACGGCGACAACCTCGCCTCCCATGTCGGAGCCAAGGGCGAAATTTTCGCGATTCATTGAGATATAGGTACCCAAGACCAACGCGACATCGCGATAGTTGAGCGAAACGGCATGGATTCGGACGAGGACTTCGTGGGCGCCTGGCGTAGGGATGGGGTTCTGGACCTTTACGACGCCTTGAAATCCGGCCCCTGGTTTGGTGAGGTTGAAAGCAGTTTGTTGGTTTGCCATCGAGAAGAAAGGTGGATGTTTGGTGGATGGGAAATCTGAGTGATTGATCTAACTTGGTATTCGAGACCACGGGTTTTTATAAGAAGAGAAGTCAGTTACAAAGCTAGGCCAAGAGACGATTAGAAAGCATGGATATCGGCTGTATGGGTGTAGTCGTCATATGTAACGTGCTGGGCCGATGACCCACCCATATCCGTCGGCGTCGTTCGGCGATTACAGAAGACCTGGACCTTTGGAAGTTTCCACCATTTTCCACCCTATACTGCACAGGTGACGTTCAGTTCAGAATGCATCCGGAAGAATAGTCGAAGCCATATCCCACAACACGATGCGTCGATCGACCGATTCCAAGAAAACACCTTACAGCTTTGTCCACCCAGACCATCTGGCGCCAGAAGGTGCATGATCAACGCAATAGAACTCCAAGATACCAGTTTCCCTGGGCAGTTTTGAGACCCGCTGAAGCCAACAACGCCTTGCGCGAGGCGGATTGAACTTCTCCTGGATGAGCCGTTTTATGCGGTGACATACGATGTTTTTGGAGGATACTATATCGCCATCTACGTCCGTATGCGAGAAAAGGCACTGCGAGAGCGCGGAAGATAGCATATAACCGTTGATCCGGTATGCTGCAGATTCAGAACTCTTCGGCCCAACGAAGAACATCGTCGACGGAAAGCGAGGGTAAGAGGGGGACATCGGCAGTACTTTGCGCAGACTCTGAGGACTGCGCATAACAGGCGTGGCGTTAGCTAAGGCGTTTAATATGGAAAACAATTCGACGGACCTGAGCTGTTGTGCTGTCATCTGCAGACTTGCGGGCCACGCCTCGTAGCGTAGCGAGTTGCGCTTCAAGAGAATTGCATTTCCTACAAGAGTTCAAGGTTGAAAACGTGCGATGATGCGGTAGGGGGTACACGGACTCGTGGATAGCTTTCGTTTCCTCGCGGCGAAAGTCCAGTTGCCGCTGCATCAGGAGCTCGAGATTCACCCGGGCCTTTCGATTTTCATTAATACATCCAGTCCAGTCCAGTCCACGGGGGGGGGGACGTACTTGGACGGGTCGAAGGTCGTTCGCGGCGGCCATGATATTCTGCGTTAGGACGCCGATCCATTCGATGTGTCGGTGCCATTCCGGGTGTATTTCCGGGGATGAAGGAGGCGGTAGCAGAGCGGCCCCCAACAGAGATGAGTATGTGACGAGCAATGATTTGAGGATGGAAAGCAACGCGGGTCGTCGATCTGGGGGACCGATGGGTCAAGGGGACGGAGACAGATACAGATAGCACATACCCGCATTTATGTCTTCTGGATACAGTTGCTGTCCCCCACTCTCGGCCAATGACGGAATCTTGTCGTTGAGCTGAACGAAAGGCCGAGAGGTTTGTTCACGGCATCGATCGCACGGGGAAACGAACGGACAAACCAGCGATCTCCAAACACATCATAATGGCCGTCTTCCACTATCCAGTCTACCCGTGGCTTCTCGAGCTGGGTGAGGGACCATTCTGGTACATCGGGCTGGTCAGAGAGCAGTTCGCGTTGGTCGGGGACATCCGGTGAGTCGGAAGAAGAACCAGCGCGCTCGCGGAGAAGAGCAAGGAGGTTGAGATTTTGAGTGGTGTAGTTGGCGTAGAGGGAGGGAGGGGAGGGAAACGGGTTGCGAAGCTCGGTCTCTTGTTCGTCGTCCATGGTAGCGGTGAAGAGGAAGTCTTTTTTTGGAAGGAGACTTTCCTGATTGAGAACGGGGTGTCACGTGGTCGCTCCTCGGATGCGCAGTTCTGCGCAGTCGTTCATTCCATCTCAAAACCAACTTACTCTTCACTTTCCTCCATCGCCGCCAGTAACGGCCATGGCCAGCCTTCGTCGCCTCGTCTTCATCGACCATCCCCATCTCATATTCCCCGTCGTCTCCACCGCTCTCGCTGTCCCCGCTCTCTCCCCTGCTCCGTCGTTTCATCCCTCTCGTATTTCTCCTCACCTCCGTACTTGTTTATAGCAAGGTCGCCCTTCCCCGTCCTCATGGCGCCTTGCATACCTTTGTTCTCGGTACAGGAACATCGATTGGAGCGGCCATTGGACACAACGCAGCGTCCTTCAACGCATTGTCTTCCACAGCATCTTCCATTCTTTCTGTCTTCATCCTGTCCGCAATATCGTCCACTATTGCCCTATCCACCGTCTCCTTAGACCGTTACAGTACTAGAATGTCCACGCCTTGGGCAAAGATAACTTTCTTCCCCGCTCTGTGGGCTACAGTATGGCAGCTCCTCGCTCACATCAATCCGCTCGGTCACCTCATGTCTTGGGCGCCAGTGTCTGGTATCGATTCTTACGAGTGGATGCGTCCGATTTTCGGTCCCTGGGCCGCAAACTGGGTTCTCGCGGCCTTTGCAGTGGTCGGCGCCGAGATTATCGGTTCATGGTTCATCGGTCCCAACGAAGAAGAGGACCGACATCACGAAGTCGAGCCCCAGCTTATCGAGCACGATCTCCCGGCCCCTGCCAAAATTGAAGATGCCCCTCGTGCTCGAGGATCACGCCACACGGTCGCACTTGCAGTCGTTCTACTGCTCCTCGCCGTTCCCTCCTACTTCGTACATCCTCGCCCCCTCCCCCCGTACGAAACATCATCCACGCCTTTCACCGTAGGCTGCATACTGCCCTCCGATCCCAAACCTGGCGATCATTCCACAGTCTTGAAGAGGTTCATCGAAGAGACCAAGAAGGTCCAGAGTCTTAGTGACGTTCTTTTGTGGCCAGAGGGTGCTCTGCGATTTGAGAACACCGGCCAGCGAGAGGATGCATTCGCACAGGTAGCCAAAGTCGCACAGCACACGTTGGTGGGTATCACATTCGAGGAGCGCGTACCGTCCGAGGGCACCGGCTCGAGAAGCAACAAATGGCGAAATGGTCTTGCTCTCGTCGGCCTGGATGGAACCGTCCGCCTTGAATACTACAAGAGAAACTTAGTCCCCTGTACGTTCCATGTTCACAAACAAATACGTTCAATTTTCTGACAAGCACTGTTCATTCCAGTCGCCGAGTCGTTCCCCATGGCTGAATCCCGGGACGATCCGACCATCTACGAACTGGGGATGGAACGTCCCAAGGGGACCAACAAGACAGACTGGGTCCCTACCGGGCCTCCCTTCGTCCGCCCGGTCCCCATCACTGCCTCCATTTGCCTTGACTTCGCTTCTCCCGCGGCTCTCAATTCCCTCCCCTCCCGCCCCTCCCTTATCCTCGCCCCCGCCCGTACGTGGCACACAGACGTTTCCATGGCCATGTGGGAGCAGGCCCGCGCCCGCGCCGAGGAGATCGGCAGCACGGTTCTGTTCTGCGACGGCGGGGCAGGCGGCGCGAGCGGGGTTGCGGGCAACGGCATCCGGGAGGTCATGCAGGTCGGTGCGGGGTCGTGGACTCGCACGATCGGGTTTCAGTACCCCTTCGACGAACGCCGGACCTTTTATGCCCTCGGCGGGGACTGGGCAATGGCCGCCTTGGCTTGGGCCCTGTTAGGGGTGGGATGGGGAGGGGAAGTCGCCATCGAAGGTCCCCTGAGGCATGTAATGTGGGCGATGAGGGACAGTGCCTTCGTTGGGCTGCTGTGGCGGTTTGCCTTTGCTCTCAGGCGATTCGTCTCGGATAGGAAGCGTGGAGGTCAAGGGGAGGGGCAACCCCTTCTCACCGCCTGAATGTTTTCGTGTGTTTGCTTTGAATTTGCTTTGCTCAGCTGTTTGTACTCGCTTTCATTCATCGTGTTGTCTGTGCATCGCACTCGTCTCTATAACGACCTCTCATTACTGCCCTAGAGTATATGTACGAATACGGATCTGTATGGATACCTCGAAATGCATGGATCATGCCCTGCTGCCTGTAATTACTAGTATACGTGAGTCACAACCTTGCCTTGAACGCCTCCTCTCGAATCGTCTTCTGCGTCATCTCCGCCTTCACCTTGTCGCGCAGCACGCGTCGCAAGAGCTTTCCGCTTGGGTTCTTCGGAATCGCGTCCATAAACTCGATCCCGCCCGCGAGCCATTTGTATCGGGTTTTCGCGTCCGCGACGTGCTGGTCGAAGCCAAGGTTGTAACGCGCGAACTTATCCCCCGACGAGACGGAACTCACCTTGAACAAGGACGCCTTTATCTTCTCTAGCTCGATCGTGTCCCTGCGCGCGCGCTCGGCGACTTGATGGTGGAGAACAACATACGCGCGCGGAAGCTCCCCGCTCATCTCGTCGGGCACGCCGATGACACACACGTCCGCGACGTCCGGGTGCGCGATGAGATGTCTCTCGAGCTCCGCAGGGGCCACCTGGAATCCGCGGACTTTAATCAATTCCTGCAAGGGTATAGTTCATTCAACGTTCACCACGTCGGGACGCGGACCCCGCGGAAAATAACGTACTTTGAGACGATCAATCACGAAGACCTCGCCGTGCGCGTCGATGATCACCTCGTCGCCCGTGTGCACATACCTAGAAAAAATACGGTCGGGTTTGGTCAGGTTCCCGTGTCGACGGAACGCGTGCGTCCCGCCACCTACCCGTTCACAAACGTCGACGCCGTTCTAAAACCGCCACCATCAACCGCCGCGCATGACGTCTAATGCCACAAAATGAAACCGGCTCACTCCTTTGGGTTGTTGTGATACCCCAGCGCGTTGGCGGGGCTATGTATAACCAGTTCGCCCGGCTCGCCGGCCCTCGCGCGCTCGCCATTTGTCTTGAGGACATACGCACGCGTCCCGGCGAGGAGGGTGCCGACGCTACCTGGGCGGGCGACCCTGTGGTGGGCCGGCGTTACGGTGAGTGCCGTCGCGGTCTCTGTCATCCCTACAAAGAGCCCGGTGGACCGTCATGAGACGGAGCACGGAAAGAAGGAAGGAGATATGGATCGTTACCGTATCCTTGTGTGATATCTGCCCCAGGAAGAAGAGTGGACAGCTCCGTGAGGAGGTCACCGGACACGGGGGCGCCGGCGCAGAGAACGAAGCGGATATGTCGCAGGTCGTAGTTTTTCGTGGCTGGATGCTAGATATACAGCTGTCAACCGCGACCGCATTGAATCGAACGTGCAACACCGGGCTAACCTTACACAGGAGGACGACCATTGGCGGGACAACGCTATTTTTCATTGAAGTCAGCTCGAGTGGGTCAGGAAAACGGCCAGCTGACGGCGAAAGGAAGTCGGCGAACATTAAATGCGTGATTTTGTGGCGGGAGACGCTGTCGAGAAAATCGGGCCAGGAAAACTTGGGCATCATGACCAGGGACATCTTGCGACGGCGTCAGAGACGCAAAAGAGCGAGCTAGCGCGTACACCCACCCCACTGATCATCATCAAGTGCAACTGTGAAGAAAGAGGGTCAGGACGTTCAGTCTACGACCGTTGGCTGAAAAGAAACGCACGCCCTGAAGCATCCCGTATATATCTGAGGTCCCATCGAGGCAACGCTGTCGGTAAGGTTTTTAGAACGGGCGAAGGTATGACTCACGGAACAGAGGCAAAACTGCAAGGATAGAACGGTCAGGGCCGAATTGTGTCGCATATACTCTTCACTAACCACAAGTGGCGACGTCGCCAGGTCTGAACCTGAGCTTTTCGGACGGGAGCCCAATCTCCCTGCCGATAACGTTGTTGTGCGTGTACATTTGCAGCGTGTTCACGATGAATGAATAGTGGGATATTGCGACCGCCTGCGATACATTAGAGTTGGAAGCCCGGACCAAGGTGACGAGTCGTACCTTGGGTGGACCGGTCGTACCGCTGGATAGGCTCAACACGGCCAGCTTGGTCTTGGCCTCGCCTGGTTCGAGTTTCCTCTCGACGAAACTACTACGCATTTGCGATCCTTGGGACACAAGCTGATCGACGGTCTGGAACAATCCTTCCGAAGGCGCCTCGTCCAAGACGATAACGCGCTCAGACGGGATGCCGACGGCTCGGCAGGCGTCCAGAACCGTGGTCAGAACGGCAACGTGAACGAAGACCGTCCTGGCCTCCGTAATCTGGAGCTGGTGCACGAGCTCGCCCACAGTGTAGCTCGGGTTCGCACCGCTAAGATTAGGACTTGTCAATGGAAGAAGAACAAAGTGGAAAGGCTCCACAACTCACGTTACCACGCCGCAGAGCCTGTGAACGGCGTACAGGATAACAGGGTAGTCTGAAACGGGATCAAGGGATGAACGCAGCGTTGGGTAGGGTATATGCTCACCGATGTGGTTCGGGGAGCAGATGCACGCTTGAAAGCGTGAATTGAAAGGACGGGAAGGGGAATAGGAAGAGCCTACCGATGTCACCGTCACCTGCAAGCAGACGATCAAGGAAGCGCGTGAGAGAAGAATAGGGAGGGAAGGAAAGGATCCCACCGAAGCCAAGCTTTGCGCTCAAGCCGTTCGCGAGAGCGTGCGTGCGCGCGCGGATCTATCAGACGGAAGGATCTGGGTAAATGAAAGGGTTCGGAGGACGAACGGGTGCATCGGACGTACTTCATCAAACGTGACGGACCGTCCAGTGACATCGTCGATGAGGAAGGGGCTACGTGGGGGATGGGGCAGCTTGGAGGGATGGGACGCGTCTAGGAAAAACTGGGGGATGGTTAAATCGTCCGGAGTCCGGGGCAGAGATTGGCGTGAGAAGAAGATGGAGGAGTGAGCCATGGAGGAGAGGGGAGAAGGAGGAGAGGGACCGAGAGAGAAAGGCGGGAGGGGGTTATATACCGGGGAGGGGCGGCGGCAGTCGGGAAGTGACACACGCCTGCGGATATGTATGGATTGCTAGAAGGAATATGGAGAAGATGATGCTGTGAACGCCGGTAAGGGAAAGGCGGGACAGGAACGCAGTTGATCGACCCGCCTGGGTTTGGCCGGCGGTTGAGGTGAGCGCGGGGAGAAGGAGGTGGAGGAAAAGAGAGATGGCGAGCGCAGGAAGATAAAGAGAAGGGTGCGCCACCGTCTGCCACCGCCCCGAAGGCTACGGCGACCTCTTCGCCGAAGGGGAAGGCCATCGCTCGTCGCGTGCGGGTTTCAGTTTCAGTTTCGACTGGCCATTGGCAGTCTGCCCACGCCCTCCGCTCTCCGCTCTCCGCTCCCCGCCGCGGTGTCCGAGGCCCCGCCCCCCTGGCATTGTTCCCGAACCCTAACCTCATCCTCGGACTTGCCTCCCATCTGCTGATCGTGCACCGAACGGGGAATCCCCACGGCTAATCATCCTTGGGTCATCCGCCTGCCCGCGCTGGCCGATCCTACCTGGACATGACGCGCACATTCAGTCAGAGACATGCATATGCATCCTACATCGCCCGTTGGGAACGAATGCCTCGCGACCTCGCGATCGAATGTGTTGTATTGAATTCCCTTCATCCAATCAGGGAGCCGTATACTGTCGCGTACTTCCAGGTGATCGAGTACACAGGATCGTAGGCGTACCACTCGCACGCAGCAAGTGTATCCTCGTGTACCACTCACCGTCAATCGTCCGTCGCGCCCATGCAGCATGCACCGGCAGAGAACACGGTTGACGAGATCTTCTGTGCGCGTGAGGAAGGACACGAGGCGGGCGACGCGCCTCGTTCATCAACGCGAGGCCCGACTTTTCCACTGTCCGAAGCGGCCTAAGATGTGTCCGCACGCCTTCAGGGCATTGCGAACAACAGAACAGGCGGCATACACGCACCTGTCACGCCGCCAACGCCCGCCGAGACACACATTAGCACCACTGGGTCGTTGTCGGCCTTCCTCCCCATCGCAAGTCCATCCAACGAGGACTTGCACACCACACGACGTTCCCCTCCAAGAGTTTTCTGCGGTCAAAGCTCGCCCGCAGCCTCCGTGGCTCCTCGCAGAGCTTGACCAAGCAGTCCCCAGATGCAGACGGCTCCGCAGACAGGTCCGCGTCCGCGGATGCGTTGGACAGCGAGGTCTTGAGCACGGTCGTGGAGGAAGAGGGAGGAGAAGAGTGGGATGACTTTGAGGAGATAACTCTCGCCGAAGTGGAAGCCGCCGCGCTCCCCCCCGCCGCTCCCGCGCCGCCCGCCCCTCGTGCCGCCTCCGCCTCTCACGCCCGCGCCGCCTCTTTGCCCACGTTCACCGCCGTCGTCAACAAGGACCCGTTCGCCACCCCGTCCGACTACCGATCCCCTGCAAGCTCCCTTCACCCCATCCCCCTCCCCGATTCCAGGACCTCTTCCGTCCACCGATCCGCCTCCCTCGACAAATCCTTCCACCGTCTCCGCCAGTCCAGCAGGGCATCCAGGCAGTCCCATCGCTCGTCCCGCAAAACCCCCGACCTCAACCTCATCCTCGACTTTCCTCTTCCCCCAAGCCACATCCCCACGCCTCAAACCCCCTCTAACCGCCCGCGCGAGGAACCCACCCCAGTCACAGACGGCCAATCCGTCTTCTTTGATCGCGATCCGTTTCGCGCAGATTCGATCCTCAGCAAAGATCTCGCAGACGAGTATTTGTCCTCGTGCAAAGCTTTGAACACGCCCACGGTCGCATCGTCCGCTGCTGCGTCCTTTTACACCGCGCAGTCGCGTCCATCTTCCCCTTCGCCCGCACCCGCGTCCCTCTTCGCCCCTGAACCCGAGCCCGAGCCCGAGCCCAAACCCATCCTTAAGCCCAAACCCCCCGTCCCCGTCCCCGTCCCGTCCCTGCGCTACAATCCTCTTCTTCCGCTCGGAAGCAAACACCATCAACCGCGTCCCACTCGACCACGCTCACCAAAGCCACCGCCTCTCTTCGTCGTTTCGGATCTTTCACTCGGGACACCCTCCGCACCTCCTTCCGCACGCCGATCGCTGACATCTCTTCGCCCCGGCCTCCCCGCAAAAAACGTGCCCAACGCGTGTCTGCGCAGAAATCAGCAGAAGCCCCCGAAGCGCCCGCTGCCCGGCCGCGCCTCGAGCTGAACTTTATCCCAGAGCGCTTTGACATCCGCTTCCCCTCTTTCCACGGAGCGACCCCTCGCATCTCCCGCGCCCACAACCCGTATCCTCTTCGATCAATCCAGTCCTTCTACGGCTCCCTCGAAGAGTTTTTGACCTCCCACAAGCCGCAGGAACCCGCCGTCGCTCGCAGAAATCGATTCAAATCCGCCCCCTCCCTGCTCGTAACCCCCGTCGCCACCACTCCCGCAGAACCCCTCCCCGTCGTCGCATCTGCGCCGCCAACCCTACGCATCCGACCCCCTCGTCCAACCCGCCCACTTCCTCCACTTCCCCCTGAGCTTTCCCCCCTTCCGCAGGATCCGCCACTCTTCACAAAGTACAAGTGTGTGAACCCACTCGAACTCACCGCCTCCATCTCCGCAGATCCCCGTATCTCATCGGCCGCCGCGTCCTTCGTTCCTCCCTCCCCTTCGTGGTTATCCCGGAACGTCGTCGAACTCGAAAAATCGCTCGCGCGAACGAACGCTTCGGTCTCGAAACTCAATTTGAGCCAGGAATCCCTCTTCACCGAGAACTCGTTCAGTTCCGACCAGGTTGAAGCATCCGATCTCGGAGAGGACTTTACCGTATCGCCGTTCACCGAGAACCCTCCCTCTCCACCTCCCTTCACCATCATCCCGCTCACCCCCACCACCCCGTCTACCGACACCATCTACGCGCCCGAGACCGTCCCCATCTACGACTCGACTTCTACACGCACCAATTCCTCCTCTGCTCCCTCCCGTGCCCCATCCCAAGCGACTTTGGTGACCAGACCCCCTCTGCGCTCGTACAGCTCTTCCAAATCGTCCTCTTCCCACAAGCCATCCAGCGTCGCCACCAAAGCCACCGCCTCCCGCGCTCACTCTCGATCGCGCAACAACTCTGTGACGCGAGCCACGATCACCCACTATCGGCGCTCGGTCATAGACAATCGAAAGAAGAATCGCACGGAATCCCCTGGAAGCGACGTGCGTTTGGGATTTCCTGTCCTGTTGAGGCGCGCTGACAGGGACGCATATAGCAATCTTACCCTCGCCTCTTTCCGAATTCGTACTCGGAGTCCTTCTCAAAATCTTCCCCTACAGTCTCTCTTCCTTCCACCCCTTGACATCGTGTCCATCGGTGAGTGACCGAGGTTCCCATCGTCCTATCTCACTGCTGAACTCTTATCGTCCACAGGCCCAAGCCTCACCCCCAGCTCATCCACGCCCGTTTTCTCCATCCGACCTCGACACCCCCCAAGCAGCCGCGAACGCGAACACCATCACCACCACCGTCGACGAGACTTTTAACCTATCACAACCATGTCGCTATTCGGAAAACCTGCGGAGACCGTGGACTTTGGGCAGGAGATGAACTACGAGAGTTACGAGTGGTTCAAAGACCCACCACCACCTCGACAAGCTGTACGTGACGTTCTCCTCTGTCGACCTCCATCGCCGCTCACCCCTTCATGCACCCGCAGCCTACCCCAGCACCCCCTCCCAGCAACTACGCGCCACCACCCGGTATCATAGATGAGAATCAAATGCTCGAGTTCGCACTGCAATCCGCACCCAACGTCCTGTACGGCCGGTTCATGCAGTATGGCCAGGTACGTCTATCACCCACCCCATATCCCGTCTTCCTCTTCCTCCTCCTCACCCACCGTTCATCTCTAGCTCGGCGTGCTCGCCTGGTGCGCCGAGTTCAGCGAGATGATCGACTCGCTCAAGCGGCTCGGCCTGGACGGCAACATGTTCGTCTCGACGCGGACCGCGGCGCTCCAGGCGTGCGAGGACATCCTCCGCCTGCAGCTCGACGTGAAGATGCAGATCATCCTCATCCACATGTGCTCGCAGATCGCGCGCCTCCGTCGGTTCCTCGACGTCGAGCGCCAGTGGGAGGATTACCCCACGTTCGACTTCCCGCTCGAGCCGACGAACTATCAATAGCCGCGGGGACCAGCGGCGGTTTCGGGCTTCCCAGCTTTCTTTATTGGTTTTTTCACGTCTTCTTTTCTACGTACTGCTTGCGTCACAGCGGCGGCACATGGTGACGCTGTCTGTTCTATGGCTACATATCAACGTTGTGTTAGTATGCTGTCGTCTCGCCTGCTCTTCTTTCTCCTCTCATCATATTCCGTCCTCCGCCCACACTCCATTTCTACGCATATATGCTCTCAAATTCTCCAGGATATGTCGTCGTCACCACGTTCATGCTGTATCATACCTACTACATACAAACCCGCACGCTCGGAAAACGAATCAGCTCAGATCGAAGGAAAGAAAGCAGCAAAAGTCGCGCGTTGTCGCGTCTATTAGTGTTGAACTACATACGGCCCACCCTCGAGCGACGCCCGAGTGAGATAACCCCCCAAAAAGCAAAGCAAACAAGAATATAGAGACGGAAAGGCGTAGAAAAACGGTCAGATGTGGGTAGCGATGACACGAAAGTATATGGATGGTGTACGAGCGAGAGCGAGGCGAAACGGGATGGGATAGTCGAGATTGTACTGGATGGGGAGAGACGGTAGGTGGGTTGCACTGTCGTGGATCGGAACCAGATGAGCGATGTGATGAAAGTACATGAGCAAAGTAGTCCATAATAATAGGTCAGGGTCTGGCGGACGGATCCGAGTAGATAGCGGGGTGAAGGGAAGATGTAGCACAGGGAGTGGGAGAGGGATCAACGAGGAAGCGCCCTCCATCCGTCCGGGGGTAGGTAGTTTGGTGAGTGTCAGGTGATGCGGCGAGAACGGTCGAGTCGCGTCCGAAGTGATAAAAAGCAAGAAAGAAAATTTGCAGAAAAGAGCGGAATGGGATGAAGAGGAGGCGGGATCAGTGCGTCGCAGCGGCCACCACGCCCGCGTACTTCTGCCAGTATTCCGCCGTGCCCGGGTCGTGCTCCGCGAACGACGCGGGAAGAGGACCAGGCTTATACGCCGACTGCCTCGGGGGCTCCGGGAGCGGGTTCGCGTGCGGACCACGCGGGGGCGACGAGTCTGGCGAAGTAATGGTCGGCAGGGTCGATATATCGGGGTACGACTTGAACCCTCCAGGGTAGACGTAGGAAGGATGGGGTGCGGTGTCGGTCTGGGGGTAGATCACGGGCGACCCGGGGAAAGGTATGGGGCTCTGCCCGTGGAACCCATGCTGGAGCTTGTACGAGGTGTGATTCGAGCCGTACACGCCGGAGGTCGCGCGTCGGAGATCGCCCCCGTTCACGGTCGTGCTGGACGTGTTCCCGATAGACTGGGCGTAGACGACCTGGGGGCCCTCCAGACCGTACGCCGTCGCCATGCTGCGTCCCTTCCACAAGCGGTCCATCTCCCAGACCTCGCGCGCGCGCACGGCGTTCAGATCCGCGGCAGAGGTGAGTTCCGAGGTCGGTCGGGTGGTGGAGATAGAGGGACGGCGCTCGTGGTGGGCGTAGCCCTCGTGGGGTGAAGTGCTCGTCGCGCGGCTGGCGGCGTGCTCTCGATGCTCGTCGTGGCTCCCACGTTTCTTACTGGAGCTTTCCCTGCGCGATTTGGTCGGCTCTCCCTGTCCCGTGGGAGAGGTCGCGCTCAACGTGCGTGTCGGGGACTGAAAAAGGGCGTGGTCAGTTTCGGCGAACATTTGGAAAAAGGGGGGACATCGATGCACACACTTTCGAGCCGGATTCTTGCCTGTCCTCGTGGCGTTTGCTGCTTTTCGAGCGCCGGGATTCGTCTTTCGACGTTTTGCTTCGTTTCGAGGTCCCGGGCGCCCCGATAACTTCCCAATGCTCGCCTTGCGCCACGATCGTCTCGCCGTTGACCTGAGCGTTCGAGGAGGGGCTACGCACGAGACGAAACGTTTCCGTCTCGCGACTGAGGACCGGGCTAGACGACTTGACGTGTCGCGCGCTTTGCTGGCGTTTGGTCGGAGACGCCTCCCGAGGTCCGTGAGGCATGTTCGTCGGGGACGGTGGGCTATTACTGGGCATAGGGCTAACCATAGGCGAGGGAATTTGAATGTGGGTAGAAGGCGGCGGGGATACCGCGACTGGCTGGGACGCGGCGAGAGGAGAAGGAGCGTGGGTGGCAGATATCGATATCGGTACCTGCGGTATGTGCGGCGTGGGAGGGTTGACGAGGATAGATGCTTTGGACAAAGGGGAATCATCGGCAGAAGAGGACGATGCTACGACTTGGACCATAGCTGGGCTTGAGATCTGAGCAGCGGGTGCGGATGGCCAGGATTGAGGGGCACATGATCCCCACTAGGTACAACCTGGACTGGAGAAGTCTGAGTCGGGGCAGTAGGCGACATCGATGGAAAGGTGAAGGAATGGGGTGGATGGAGCTGGGTGGGGGATTCCACGAGAACTCCACGATCCAACACCGGTGCTGGCGACGGCGTCGGGATGGGAAGGTCCTTGTCTACCCGTATGTGGGGTTGAGACTGTCCAGACGGGCCGCGACTGTGAGGCAGGGATGCGGGATGCAAAACGGGGGAATCGTCATTCGAGCTAGGACTGTCTGGGTTGGCGATGGTGAGACGACCGGCAGAGAAAGGCGCCTCGAGGGAGATAGGACGACTTGCGGTCGTCGTTGGCATCCGTGGTCGTTTCAGTAACAGAATTGAGAGGCGGCGGGGGTTCTAGCACGACAGAGGGGACGGGGACGCGTTTTCCGCCTTCCATGCTCGCGCGATTGGGATCTAAGGACGCGTGCTTCGGCGGGGCCACCGAGAGTCTGGTCGGATTGACGCCTTCCGGCCATCCTGTGGACGATTCGCTGCCATTCCGAGCGTGTCCACTGGGTCCTCGCCTGAGCACGCTAAACCTCCTCACCATGCGACCCAAAATACTTCCGCGCTTATTTTTGTTGTCGGACATGATGGAAGCGGTGTTGGGGATGGAGGTGGTAGAGACGGACTTGGGGATCCCCAGGCGCGCGGGCGGCGCAGACGTTCTGTTCCTGGCGGTGGAGAACATGAGGGTGGCCGTCGGGTCGTGAGGGGTAACGGGGGCGGAGGCGGCGTGAGGGGGCACGTCGCTGTCATCTTTGCTTCTGTGGAAAGCGCCACGCAAGGTCTTGCGACGTTTGGTGAGCTTGCGGCCGAGTTTGGACGCGTCGGTGTCAGGGACGTCGAGGTGGACGGCGGAGGTGGACTGAGAGAGGGGGGAAGGCGCAGTCGTTTTGTGTCTTGGCGCTGTACCCGCGCTAGGCACGCGAGAACGGGGCGTGGCATGGGGCTTGGAGGATGGTCAGCGTCATGTGCAGAGGATTCGAGCAAGGGGAGAACGCACCTCGGGCGGGGTCTGCACTGGAGGTTTGTCTGCGTTCAAACCAAAGCCGTCGTATGGCGACTGGTGGTGCCAGTTGGTGCCCCAGGGATCGGAGACGTCGAGAAGGTCGACATTGTCGTGGGGCGTTGTGGAGGTCTTTCGGGTGCGAACCTTGGGTGGGCCGTCGTTGAGGCGACTTTGGGAGGAATTGGGAGTGGGAAGGGGGGAACCGGAGGGGGTGCGACTGGGACCGGGGACGTGAGGGACCTCCTCCGAATGGTCTGCGGCCATTGGGGGAAAGGCAGGGGGAGAAAACGGAAGGGGGACGTTTTGAGGAATTTGGAGTACGGAGGTGAACGTTCCTGTAGTAGCGGGGACCGATAGGGATTGTGAATGGGGAATCGGGCAGCGAATGTGAACGGGAGAAGCTTGGGCGTCGACATCGTTGTACCAAGCCGGGAGTTCTTTGAGGGCGTCGGGGATGATAGAGCGGTTGGGAGCGAGAGAGCTGATGGAGTCAGTGGAAATGTTGGGGTGAAGGGAGACGAGCGGGGGCGACGGGTCGAAGGAGTGTACGGAAGGAGTGGACTTGGCGTCCTCCTTGTCCTTTGTTGATTTGCGAGAGAAGAGCGAGTTCCTTCGCACTCTGGAGGCGGGGGCGGTTTCGGACATGGAGTCTGGCACTGGACGTGGTCCTGGTCGCTCGTTCACCCCCGTCCAACTCGAACCGGACATCTGCGTAAATCAAATGGTTGAGTTCGAACCGCGGAACTCCCCTCAAACCGAACCACCCACCTCTTCGAACGGCTCCAGGCCAAACATCTGGTTCATCCACGTTCGCCATATTTTGGGCTGGCAGGGGCTGGCAGGGCAAGTATCGGGGGCGGACGACAAAATCGGCGACAACGCTGGACGTCCTTGTCCAAGATGACGATTCCTAGGACCGCATCTGACCCCCTTCCCATTCTCGGTCTCGCCTTTGCGCCTTCCCAGACTTTCCCAACCCTTCGCCTTCCGTCCCCTCCCGCTCGTGTCTCGTCCATCCCCTCACCGGCATCCTTTTCCGATTCTCAGACTGGACACTTCGCCTCGCGTCGACCCCGGGCTTCTCCATGACATGCTCCCTCTAGCGCTCGCAAGGCATTCATTCGCCGACGCGGCTCCCCAATACTGTAATTTTCCCTAGGACGAAAGCGGAGAACACCACACTTCTCGCTTCCTGTATACAGTACGAGTGTGTGCTTTCATTTACCGTCCTAGGTGTTCCCATGAGAGAATGCCATTGCCTTAGGCAGAGTGACTTGCAGTTGCGAACCCGTTCGTGCCTTGCGTACTTGCAGCGAGTAAGTAATCTAATCTAATCGCAGGAAATCTGCTGTATCCTCCTGAGCAAGTTTCTTCTACTCCCTCCAGTCACGTCCAACGCGTTCGCCTCCATGGCGCTCCGTATTCTCATCCTCGGGAGCGGCGGTCGCGAACACGCCCTCGCCTGGAAGCTCCAGCAGTCAGATCTCGTCAGCCACATCTTCGTCTGTCCCGGAAACGGTGGGACCGATTCTGGCTCGAAGATCAAAAACCTCACCCTGTCTTCGTTCGGATTTGCTGAGACCGTGTCATGGGCCGTGGACAACAGGGTGCGCCCACATTCAACCGAACGTGTCTTGATCACTAACCGGTCTTCGTTCAGATCGACCTCGTCGTCCCAGGTCCCGAGCAACCCCTCGTCGATGGCGTCGAGAGCTACTTCCGCAAAGGTACGCAATTATACGTACATCGGGCATGACACCCTGAAGCTAATCACTTTAATCTCCAAAGTCGGAATACCTGTCTTCGGCCCCAGCCAGCTGGCCGCTCGGATGGAAGGCTCCAAAGCGTTTTCAAAAGCATTCATGGACCGTCACTCTATCCCCACTGCCGCTTTCCGTACCTTCCCCGCTTCCCAATTCAACGAGGCCGTCGAATATGTCAAAACGTGCGGACATCCCGTCGTGCTGAAGGCCAGCGGCCTTGCTGCGGGAAAAGGTGTGCTCATCCCAGAGACCACGGAAGAGGCCATCGCCGGCCTCAAAGAGATCATGGTCGACAACGTCTTCGGGTCAGCAGGTCAGCCTTACCTTCCATCTTAATCCATTTTCTTACCTTCTTTAGGGAGCGAGGTCGTCGTCGAGGAGCTTCTTGTCGGCCCAGAGCTCTCCGTTCTCGCCTTCTCGGACGGGTACACCATCGTACCCCTGCCTGCGGCGCAAGACCATAAACGAATCGGCGAAGGTGACACTGGTTTGAATACGGGCGGTATGGGCGCGTATGCACCGGCCCCCGTCGCTACCCCTGCTGTCATGGAGCAGATCATGAAGCAAAGCCTCCAGCCCACGATCGACGGCATGCGTCGAGAAGGTCCGTCGTTCCACAGCTACTTCCTTCGCGTCATCCAACGCGAATCGTCTTCAGGGTACCCCTTCGTAGGACTTTTGTTTACCGGGTTCATGCTGACCGAATCGGGCCCAAAAGTGCTGGAGTACAATGTCCGGTTCGGTGATCCCGAGACCGAGGCTTTGATGATGCTGCTCAGCGACGAGACCGACTTGGCTGCGATCTTCCTCGTTCGTGGGCGGCCCTCGTTTATCGAATTTCCGTGGCTGAATGGGTCTTTATACAGGCGTGTGTCGAACATCGCCTCGACTCCGTGTCTATCAACGTCCGTCCAGGGTTTGCGGTCTCCGTCGTCCTGGCTTCTCAGGGCTACCCTGGGACCTACCCCAAGGGCAAGTCCATCACAATAGGAGATGTTCCGTCCAGTACGTCACCTGTCCCACTACCTTTCATGCGAAGCTCACGTCCTCCGAAGACGTCGTGGTCTTCCATGCAGGCACGACAAAATTGGACAACACCGTCCAAACCTCTGGCGGACGTGTGATTGCCGTATCTGCCTATGCACCGACGCTCGAGGAGGCGCTGAGGGCGGTCTACGCCGGCGTGGACCAAGTCAATTTCGAGGGAAAGACCTTCCGCCGGGATATCGCGCATAGGTAAGTCGCCAAATAACAGCGTCGCCATGGACGTCCCTGACCTCCGCCACCTCTCAGAGCTCTCAAGTCTGCCACGGAATCCAGCGGCGGTCTGACTTACTCGCAAGCAGGCGTCTCCGTCGATGCAGGCAACTCCCTCGTAGAAGTCATCAAGCCATACGTACGAGCCACGCGTCGACCCGGCGCCGACGCAGAGATCGGGGGCTTTGGTGGTGTCTTCGATTTGAAGGCCACAGGATACCAAGACCCTGTGCTCGTAAGTGGCACTGACGGCGTGGGCACCAAGCTCCGCGTCGCGGTCGATGTTGGTATCCACGATCTTGTCGGTGAGTTGGCTTCATTCGTTTTTATTTGCACGTCTGAACCTCAAAGTCAGGCATCGACCTCGTCGCGATGTCCGTGAACGACCTCATCGTGCAGGGCGCCGAACCTCTCTTTTTCCTCGACTACTACGGCTGCAGCAAGCTCGACGTCGCCGTCGCCTCGGACGTCGTCAAAGGCATCGCGACCGGTTGCCAACAAGCCGGGTGCGCCCTCATCGGCGGCGAAACGGCAGAGATGCCGGGGATGTACCAGCCTGGCAAGTTCCTTACCCCTCTCGTCCACATCCCAGCGCGTACGCTAATTATGGAGGGAAAAAAAACGCAGGGGATTACGATCTCGCCGGATTCGCGGTAGGCGCCGTCGAGCGCCACCAGATCCTTCCCCGCCCCGACATCGCACCGGGCGATGTTCTGCTCGGGGTGCCCTCCTCGGGCCTGCACTCGAACGGCTTCTCGCTCGTGCGCAAAGTCGTCCCGCTCTCCGGCCTGTCCTACGCCTCGCCCTGCCCATGGGACGCGGCGGCCACCCTCGGCCAGGCCCTGCTCACGCCGACGAAAATATACATCTCGAGCCTGCTCCCCGCCGTCAAAGCCGGCCTGCTCAAGGGCATGTCGCACATCACCGGGGGCGGCTTCGTCGAGAACGTGCCCCGCGTGCTGCCGAAGCACCTCGGGTGCACGATCGACGCCGCCGCGTGGGCGCTGCCGGACGTGTTCCGGTTCGTGATGCGGCACGGACGCGTGGCGCCGCTCGAGATGGCGCGGACGTTCAACAACGGGATCGGGATGGTGCTCGTGGTCGATCCGGCGAAGGTGGAGGACGTTCTGCGCAGTTTGAAGGAGGCGGGGCAGGAGACGGTGTATCAGATTGGGGAGGTCACGGACAAGCCTGGGGTGGAGATGCTCCATCTCGAGTCGTGGGCCGCATAAGATAGATCGTTCAAAAAGAGCAGCAGTCGTTAGTTACCGTGTAGCCTTAGACCAAAAATGTACCGTCGTGTACCCTTTCTCCTTCGGACCATGCCCTTCGAACGGGCTCGAAGAAGTTCACCGCTCGCACAGACCTGTGCTTCGAAGTTCGAACAGAATGCGCCGACGTCTGCGACCAACATATGAATGAATAAGCCTGAATGACAGCGGTGTATGCGTAGGTAATAAGTAGCAGCGGCGAACCGCAACAGATACAGCCGGAGAACCCTATCACGATACAAAACAAAGGGAAAGGGAAGGATGAAGACAGAATAAAACTACGCGCGGATGGAACGGCGCAAAAGGGGGGGTGAAACTGAGACAGACATAATAGGTCGTCGGGACTGTTAAAGTATCTCTGGGTGAGCGGGGTGGTGACGGTGTACGCGATGGAAGCAGTGGATAGAAGAAGTAACCGAAGAAGAAAGAGACAGGCAGCGGAGACGGAAGCAGAGCACAGGTTGGCCATGGGGGAGTGTGTGTGGAGGAGAGGCTACGAGTCTAAGCCGAGGCGATGAGGATATGCGCGAAGAGTCGAGTCATGATGGTGTGGTAAGGATGTAAGGATGTAGGTGTGTACGTGACGGGATGCGGAATACGGGATAGACGGGAAATGCCAGGGGGAACGCAATAAACACAGGGGAAAGCAGGGGCCCCGAATCTCAAGAAAGAAAAGAAGATAATAGACAGTCGAGAGGCGGACTGAGATGTGGCGACAACAGAGATACAAGGACACATAAACGGCAGAGCAAAGTCTGGCATGACAGGTCGACAACAAGATGGTCCCATAGACGAGCTGGCGTACGAGCTCGCAGGGCGATTTTATGCCGATACGGACACCTCCTTGGAGGCATCCGGAGCCCCATTGGCGACGGCGGCGAACGAGATGGGCAGCTTGTTAACGAACGGCGCGACAGGCACGGCGGAGACGATGGGGGTGACGGTCGTCTGCTCCGAGCTCGGCTTCTGGTCCTATTCGCGTGTCAGACGGCGTCGATGAACGATGAAGCGAAATTGAAACCTACATGAACAACGCCGTTCCCGCGGAAGAGGTCCTTCACCATCTCCTTGCGGGGAACAGGAGCGGCTTGGAGGACTTGCGCGGCGGTGGGGCCGGGGAGTCCGTTGGCCTTGCCGTTGATGGCAGGACTGGTACGCGAAGGAGGAGTGGTGGCCCCACCGAGGACAGGGAAGTCGTCGGCACTAGGGACGCGCTGCTTCGCTGCCGGTTTGACGCCCGGCCGAATGCCATTCTGCACGTGGGCGCCGTTCTTCGCGCCAGGAGCGACGCGTGCATGGCTGGCAGACGCAGGTGAGTGAGATCCTCGGCTGCTGTCCCGACCACGGGGCGCGGCATCCTGCAGCTAGTCAATATGCGTACAAAATAGGTGGCGAGAACATGGAACACTTACGTCTCGGACGTTCAAGGCGGCAAGACCTTCCTCCAAACCGTTAACGCCATTCATGCCGTTGATGCCGTTGGCGTGCTGGTGCTGGGGTGGGGGGCGGAAGCGCCCGCCACGCCCGGCGAAAGGAGGCTGATGAGCGGGGGCCTCCGAGAGCACATGAGGGAACCGGCACTCGTCACTATAAACCGAGTTAGACGGGATCGTATACAGATGAAGGAAAGGTGCTTACCCATTCCTGCACCTGCCAGACGGGAAGAAAAGGCACGGAGGCTTACGACCCATGAACGCCGGGCGACGGAAGCCACCCCTGCGAGCATGGCCCATAGGATCGCGATGGCCATTCATGCCAATGCTATCAGGGGCATGAAGCGGGGGAGTCTTTTGCATCCCATTCTGGTCATAGGAAACACGCTGAGCGGGCGCAGAATGCGGAGGGTGGGAGGCATCCATTTGAGGATCGTAAGCATGGGGTGGAGGAACGGCCGTCTGCGGGTAACCCGCTGAAGGGGACTGATGCCCACCGGCTGGTGGCATAGGGAGAGGGGGAACGGGGAGAGAAAGCGGGGCGGGATTCCCATTAGGATAAGCGGAGGGAGAGATGGGGGACGTGGGCGGGTAAGGAACGGGGCCAGGAACACCAGGAGGGTAGGCCCCGTGCACGGGCGAAAGCATATCGGAGCTTGAGCGGGCGTGCATCATGGGAGGGGGTGGAACGCCCTGCGGGGCGGTAGGGGACATGGGACTCATGTGGGGTGGAGGCATCCCGTTCGGGGACGGGAAGTTAGGGGGCGGGTAGAAGTTGGGAGGTGGGAAGGGCGGAGGGTTGGCATTTTCGTAGGGCCCCGGGTACTGCCCTGGCGGGGGTCCGCCTCCGGGGTAGTAGGGTCCCTGTGGGTGGGCAAACATGCAAGAGGCGCCGTAGCGGCAAGCGGGGAAGTACCGACAGGGGATCAGACGGGCAATCTCGGGAGGGGGGAGGTTGGACTGCGCGCCAGGTGGCGGGTGTTGGTCGCCAGCGGGGTGTGAAGGCGGTGGGGGGTAAAACGGAACGGAGCCGTCGGGAGGGGGGGGAGGGTGCATGCCGGGGTAGTACGCGTATCCTGACGGGGGAGGAGGCATGTAGTAGCCGCCTGGGGGGCCGTGACCCGGGTGGAAGCCGTGCTCGGGTTGAGCAGATTCGGCATGGAATTTTGAGGCAGCGGCTCCACGTAGCATGTCGATGATGACGGGGTCCGACGTGTACTGCTCGGGAGCGCCGATGAGGGGACTAGCACCTGCATGCGATGTGAGTAGGCGAGCGCGAGCTGAACGGGGAGGTCGAGACGGACCCTTGTCGAGGAGGACCTTGATCACGGTGACGTGACCGTTTTTCGCCGCGGCGAGGAGGGGAGTCACACCGTCCTGGTCTACAACGCGCGACGAAAATCCGATGAACGCGTCAGGGTTGTGTCTGGCGGGATCTGAGGAAAGGGTGCGCACCTTTTAGATCGAGGTCGACGACTTCGGATTCGAGGAGCTCGAGGACGGCGGTCAAGTCACCCTCTGAGCTGGCGATCCAAAGTTGAGAAACCATGATAGGTTAGGGACGAAAGTGGATGAAGACTTGTCCGAGATGGAGCAGCGAGGACGCTGTGAGAAGAGAAAAAGAGCAGGAGAGGAGACGGAGGGGAGGAAAGGCGAGGGAGGGAAGGGACGGAGAGGGGAAGAGAGAAGAAGAGGTCCGGTCGAAAATTGCGGGAGCCTGCTTCCGGCATATCGCGATCTGCCCTTCATCTTGATCGTGATCTATTCCATCTGCCCGGCCCGCCCACACAATCTACTACGCTATTCTATCCCGAGTTTCTTCATCAACGACCTCACCGGTCCACCCGCCTGCTCAGGCAGTTCCAGCTCTCTCATCGGAGGATGCTCCATCAGTATCCTCGCCTCCTCTGCCACTTGCTTCCCTGTACTTTCCAGTCAGTCTCACCCCTTCTCACACTCTCGATCCGGCCTACCTCCGTACAACACCTCGTACACCTAAACCACGCATCTCAGTCGCCGCCTCACGCTCCGAAAACGAGATAGTCACGTACCCCACTCGCAATCGGTGCCGCCACCCCGAGCTCGTCCACGATCGCCTTCAGGCCCTTCGCCGTCGTCACGCCCTCTGCCACACTTCCCAGCGTGCGAAGGATGTCTTCCAGGCCTTCGCCCTTCCCAAGCCGGTATCCCACCGTGTAATTCCGACTCGTCGATGAGCTACACGTCAGGAACAAGTCCCCCACGCCCGCCAACGACAAAAACGTGAGCGGATTCGCCCCGTATGCCGTACCGATTCTCGTCATCTCCGACAGTCCGCGCGTAATCAAACCTGCAAGCATCGTACGTTATTGGCTTCGTTCACCGCCGCCCGGACTTACTCGCTCGCGTGTTGTTCTCGTATCCCAACCCGTCTGCAATCCCGGATGCGATCGCGTAAACGTTCTTGAGCGCGCCCGCCAACTCAATCCCTATCGGGTCGTTGCCTGCATAGCTGTCCTCTCCCTCGTCACCGAGTCGTGTTCGCATCGAAACATATCGACTCACCAGCGGAACCACGGCTGATGAAACACAGCTGACGCGCGCTCGGCATGCGTTTCGGACAGCGAAGCAACCGACACCATTGTCGGTTGACGCCTCACGACTGTATGCTCACATCAGCCTCAGAGATGCTCGGCGCCGAACCATTCGGGGGCTTCTCACTTTCTTTCGCGAACGACGGACCAGACTGGATTCCGTCGTAAGGCGCTCAGATAGCACCGAAGACGCGAAAACTTACGAGGAAAGATGATACGCGCGCCATCTCCTTCCCGCACGTGTCCGCGATGATTTCCAGAGTCAACGCGTTCGTCGAGGTTTCGATCCCCTTGTTGACGAAGATCAGCAGGGGAAGATGGGCGACATCAAGCCGCGGTCGTAAGTTCGTCAGGATTGATCTGCAAGGCGTCAGCATCTACACGAGTACAGTCGACGTGGAAGGCTACCTGACGCCTTCAGTAGGTATGGCGAAGAGGATGACGTCCATTCCCTTGATAAATCGCTCGTCGGGAAGCTCTGGACCAATAGCATGTATTTTCAACGCAAATGAATGATCCTTGAGATAATACGGATTTTTGTGGTGGACATTGAAGTACTTGACCAAGTCTGCCTCCCGAGACCACATGTAAACATCGTGGTCAGCGTCACCAAGATGATCGGCGAGACAGCTTCCAAAGTTCCCAGCGCCGAGCACGAGCACTCTATATCTCGGACCAGGTGTGTGTGATGGTGTCCTGACGGGTGAGTGAGCTTGCATGTGCGATCGTGGTCGTACTTGAAGCCGAGTGGCGAGTCTTGCTGAGACGGGTGAGGACAAGCGACGAGAAATGACGCTGAGTGAGGAGTAACACAAGGGCGTGCGGAACATACTTATATGATATGGGGGTTAGAATGAGAGGTCCTGGACGAAACCGACCTGGGCTGTTCAGTATTAGACTGGAGTGTGTGGAGACAGCTGTCGGCGTCACCCTGCTCGTCACGTCGCTCGAAGAGTCGGCGCGAAGCGTGACGGCGCAACGCGAGAGGTCACTTGTGTGACAGGGCAATCCCGCCACGTAACGTCACAGTCACGCTTCATTATGCGCTGTGCTCGAGTTGCTCCGGGCATCCACCGCTTTCCCAGCCTCGGCATATCGCAGTTCCCCTCCTCCCTCCGTCTTTCCACGCATACCCACGCTCTTTCCCCTTCTCAAAAACTGTTCGCTACCTGCACAACCTCTCCCCTCGTTCAACATGCCCGTGCAAGACCGAACGCACGAATTCCGATCCTGCGTCGAGTCCATTCGAAACAGGTCCTCCGTACCCTCGCGGAGCGTGGAGAAGCAGCGCTTGCTGGCCCAGCGCAAAGGAGAGAGCAAAACCGAGTTTACGCGTATGGCGTCAGCCATCGGGAAGGATATTAGCAGCACCGCACTCAAGCTGGCTAAGTTGGCGCAGTGTACGTTCCGTTGTATCTTGACCCGTCCAATCCCCAGTCTAAGTGACCGTTGACAGTGGCGAAGCGGAAGACGCTCTTTGACGACCGGCCGGTGGAGATCAGCGTAAGCCGCCTCTCAGGTGTGCCCGAGTCCGACGGTCTGACATCACCGTTCTCGCCGACAGGAGCTGACGTTCGTTATCAAACAAGACATTGCGAGCGTCAACAAGCAGATTGCAACGCTGCAGTCATATGTTAAGCAGCAGAAGGTTCAAGGGGGCTCTAAGACGGTGGAGGGGAAGCAGGTGGAGGAGCACAACAACAATGTCGTTATGCTGTTGCAAAACAAGTTGGCGGATACCAGTATGACCTTCAAGGACGTGCTGGAACTCCGGACGCAGGTACGTACTCTCGACAATCTATTTCTATCTCCTCCAGTCTCAGCTGAGCGTTCCCCTTAGAACATGAAAGAGTCGAAGGACAGGACAGAACAGTTCATGTACTCGACCGCTAACGCGGCGAGTCAGGCGCCTTCTGGTACGCCGCTCTTTATCCTTCGGAGGTGTGAACGTACCTTACCCCGTTTTGCAGGCTCATATCTCCTCGCCAACACACAACGACATGACCCAATGGGTGACGGCTCATCACGCCCAAGTTCGAAAGGCAAGGGCCGTGCCTCGCCAAACGGCGATATGCTCGCGTTGAATCTCGAGCAAGCCGAGGACGGGTCAGGTGTACAGAACGGCGGCGGCGGCGCGTTCATGCAGATGCAGCTCGTGGAACAACAGGTGCGTCTCCTCTACCCATCGCCACATGTGCAGCTCTGACACGTCACTCTTGCCCTTTCTGTAAATAGGACAGCTATATCCAGTCGCGGTCTACCGCTATCGAATCCATCGAGTCGACCATCGCGGAGCTTGGTCAAATATTCAACCAACTCGCGCACATGGTTGCGGAACAGCGCGAGACGGTGCAGCGTATCGATGCGGACACCATTGATATCGTGTCAAACGTCGGTGGCGCGCAACGTGAACTCCTCAAGTACTATGCTAGTGTCTCAAGTAATAGGTGGTTAATGCTGAAGGTGTTTGGAGTGTTGATAGTATTTGTGAGTCGCATTCAACCTCAACGTGTCAGTTCACGACTGACTTGAACTTCGCAGTTCCTTATCTTTATATTGGTTTCTTGAACGGACCTCTTTGCTGGCAGACGCTGCACTTGTATGTATATACCATTACCCATGGATCCTTCTCTACGTTAGCACAGGTCATCATTATAGATATTTACATATATGCAATGTGCAATGAACAGAACAGTCCAATACCCAAGATCAACCAACAGGTATAGAATTGACACCTGTTCCGTAGTCCTTAACCCGCGGCTTTCTCGCCTGTCGCACTCTCTTGCCCCCGCGATGCGTCTCCTCCTCAACGGTGTCGCCCACGGTCCAGGTCCGTTTCGTCTGCGGAGCATCACCTTCACCCGATGTTGTCGAGAACCGTTGTGGACGGCTCGGAGGAACCTCTCCCAGCGCTTTCGTCTTCTCCGCTTTCTTCGACTGCGAGGGAGGTCAACGTTAGCATATGCGTGCGCGCGAGGTGAGGTCACCCACCCTCTGAGTATTCAGCTCTTTATTGCGCCCCTTCAACTTCGTGAGTCGGTTTTCGCTCTTGCCTCCGCCACCAGCAGTGAGTTCGACGTTGATCCTCCGGCCTTCGATCTCGGATTGGTGCAGTTTGAGGGCTTGCTGGAGAGCGGACTTGACGGTGAACTCGAGGAAGGCGCAGCCTTTGGATTTTGCGACCGTGGCGCCGGGTCGTGTGGGCTTAGGAGTGAGGAGGCGGATGGACGGCGGTGGATCTACACGCAGAGGTCGTTGCATTAGACTCAACAACCGTACGAGGAGGGATTTTACGCACCACATGCAGCAAAGTGCGTTTGGATCGCTTCGCGCGATGTTGTGTATTTGAGGTTGCCTGTCAGGAGTGAGTATGTCGACGGCGTCGGATAGCAGCCCTACACACCAACGAAGAGAATCAAACGCTGGGGTTTCTCGTCGCCTGCATCCTGCTCTCCCTCGGCACTCTGTTCCCCTCCTTTGGCCTTTTTCCTCCTCTTCTTCTTCTGCCCCTCCTCCTGAGCTTCCCCCGCGTTTTCCTCCCCCTGCTCTCGTTTCCGCTTCGCAGGTTTCGCGCTCTTCTCATCGCCATCCTTCTGCTTCTTCTCTTTCTCCACGCCCTTCGCCTTTTTGACCGGTGGTGCGGGGTCTACCGGTTCTACTGTCTCCGCCTCTGCGGCATCCTGGTCTTCTGCGACGGGGACATCCAAAGTTTCGTCCTCGCCAGCCTTGTTCTTGCCCTTTCGTTCTCGGAAAGCACTCGCTTTCTTTTGCTTCTTGGTAAGCTTTTGTCCGTCAATCGCCATCGTTGTAGAGGCCTCGAGCGAGGGCGTGAAGTTGGGTGCGGTGAAAAGTGCACAGAGAGGAGACAAAGAGATGTTTCGGGATTTGCCGACAAGGCAGACGCGCGAAGAGCGCACCGCATTCGCTCCTTCGTTCTCGAGTCCTCGACGTCGTTGAGAGCAAGATGCCTCCCCAGCTCGGCCTCGCCGCCGTCGCCTACATCTCGCCCCAAAACCACCCCATTCCTCATTCGCGTGCTCTCTCCCATCTGGCGCGACCGCGAGCCCCGACGACATACTCAAGTACCATTACCTCGCGCATACCAGCCTCGACGTGATCGACGAGCGCAGTACGCCCCCGTCGCCTTTCTAGTCCCGGAAATACGTACCCACGCGTTGTTGTCGCCTTTTGCGCAGCGGCCGCCCTGCCCAAGGGCGCAGACAGCTATCTTGGGTTTCTGTACGCCATGGAAGACGTTGCGGTGTATGGATACCTCACACCGCTTCGGGTTAAGATGGTCCTCGCGCTCACGCTTTCGGACGCGGTCGTGCGCGACGCCGACATCATATCTGTACGTTGTTCTCGTTCGTTTTTGGCATCGGAGCGTGGAAGGCTTACCGCCCGGGCATCGGGCAGGTTTTCAAGGCATTCCATCTTGCTTATTATCACGCCGTCGCCAATCCTTTCCTCAAGCTCAACGCTCCCCTGGACTGCACGAATGACCATGCAACTCTGCTCGCTGCCGGGGGCGGGCAGTGGAAGGGGTTTACGCGTCGGGTGGACGAGGTCGCGCGTGCAGCAGCGACGCTCACGCTGTCCAATATATGATTTCACCCCCACCCGTTGGACTGATCTCCCTGAAAAGGAAACCCCCCCGAAGTGTGCTTGCTGGTCCAAGCTCCCGTTGCAGTTCCTCCACGCAGGATATCCCACGGACTGCAACGAGGACGCGTCGTTTCGCGAGATGAACCTACAAAATCGTTCTGCCTTGCAATTGACTTAGTTATTCATAGACCACCATAACTAAGACAGATACGGGGCATACATTCACTCATGGACCTGTGGTGCAATGTATCATGTGAGGAATCTAGGTGTATGTACGAACGAATAGATGATGTATAGTTAGCAATGATGGGTAAGTACGAAGGGATAAGTCACGGTTCGCGAGACCGTAGGGGTGCGATGCTAGATGCCGGAGGTGTGGTATTGATACATGATGCATATACAGCGTGAGTGCCAAAGACCAAGATGCGATAGCGAATATAGCAACAAGCGAAGAAGAAGAAAAATACAGCGTACGAAAGCAGCAGGAGGTCGTTGAGGGGGTCGTTGGGAGGTCGTCACTCGAGGCTAAGGCCACCGACCGCATCGCCAGCGCCGTTCACCTCCCTTTCTTCTCCTTCAGAACGGCGCCCGTGAAGTCGTATGGGTCGTGCAATGGGACTCGCGAGGCTCATGGACGACCGCATCGTCGGACTAGATGCCACAGAGCCGAGGCTGGGTCGTGAGAACGTCATTGAGCCATTGTGAGAGACCGTTGGCGAGGATGCGAGAGAGCCCGTGTTGGAGTTCGTGACTGGAATGGGAATAGGACCGCGAGATGTTCCCGACACGGCCCGAGGAATGTAGATGGGAGAAAGGGATGTGTGGAGCTCGCGCAGGGACGAAACGGAAGGGGAGACCGCGCGTCGTTTGGCGGCGGTGGGGTAAGGGTCAAATCGATCGTCGTCTGTCACGGATAGCGTTAGTTTAAGAGTTCACGAGGGAATGCATCGACGTACATTTGCGTTTGTTCGTGCGCACGGCCGAAGCAGTAGGTGGAGGAGTGTATCTCCACTGATGATGAGCGGCTGCACTGGATACGGAAGGTGATCCGTATAGGGACGAGGGCTGGCGATGTTCTCGATCGTCAATGCCGTTATTCAATGATGTATGCGCGCTTCCACGCACCAAGTCAACATCCATGGCCATCATTCCGCCTGGACTATCCATGGACGGGTCGTCGCCGTTGATACTGCCGCAAACGCTTGCCGCAGGAGTGCGTGGTTTGATTATCGATATGGGATCGCTCTTGGGCGGCGCGAACGCGAACGCGTATTCATCGTCGTCTTCGCCGTCATCGCTAGGCGTTTCTTCGCGGAGAGTGTCTTCGCCCGCTTCTTCGGGGTACCGGCCGCGGTCGGACGGGGCGCGGGGAGTACGTGGTTGCATAGGAAGTTCGGAGAAAGAAGCAACGAGGCGCTGAAACTGGGCTTCTGACTTGACCTCGTTCTCTTCCGGTCGAGACTCGGTGACGAGGTTGAGGATGCGTGGTAATTTTGGCTGGAAAGGATGGGGTGAGATAGGACACGGGTGCGGGATGTGGGACACCTACGGGAGCGGAAAGGCGTCGGATATGCGGTAGATAGGACGATTCGCCGACGACGTCCATAGCGGACGGGGGCGACCTGCGCGGAGGGGTTTGGGAGCGACTTGTCTTCATGTTGCTGTCGCTGTCGGTTTCGGTTTCGGTGTCCTTGTCTGTTTGGGGGCCTTGTAGAGGTGGCGTCGCGTTGTCTGAGCTGCTGGACGGGGAACGGTCTGTCCACATGCGCTCCCTGTCAACTTCTGAAGCAGAGGCTGAGAGAGGCCGAGGAGGGGTGAGAGCAAAGGAGGAAGCCAACGGGCTGCTGAGACGAGACTCTGAGAGGTGCTTGGGAGTGAGGGCGTTGGGACGCCTGCCTGTGAAGCGGAGGAGGAACGGGTTGGGGAAGTCTTCTGTGGCGAAGAGGGCGGAGGAGGGCGAAGTAGAAGTAGAAGATGGGAGTTCAAAGTCAGCGGAGGAGGCTGGCAGCCTCGCGGAGGAGCAGGAAGCCTTGTTGTCGGCCATGTAGGAACATCGACGTCGTGCTCTCAAACTAAAGCCCGTGCTCGATCCGTCCACAGTTCATTCTCCTCCCTTCGGCCCGTTCTCCCTCTCACGTGACGGAGAAAATAGCGCGTCCCTTCCCTCGCGTCCCTCCATCGCCCTCCTCCATCACAATGTCGAAACGCAGTGCAACAGAAGTATTCATCCCCGCCCTCCAAGGCACACAAAAATGGTCCCGCGCGCGAGACCACCGTCGATAACGGCGAAATGGGAGAGTTCGAGGATGCATGGGACGACGAAATCGAAGGACGACGTCGTAGATGCGCCTGAGGACGGTGCGTTCACCCACGATCCTGCTTCGACAAATGACCGATCTTGGATGCAGGTATGGATGTCGACTGACGACGTGACGCCTGCTATCGAGGAATCCGACGAGAAACCCGCGGCTCCCAGTGTATTCATCCCTGGCGTACACACACTGGGCAAGGACGAAATCCTTGAACCCGATGAATCGGTTTACATCATGCGACATACCATGAACGTGAACTGGCCAGTGTCTATCCTTTGATGTTCCTACGTGATAGCCTCGGTGATCAACGTCAACGTTATCCCGCAACTGCATACATCGTCGCCGGCACCCAGGCCGATGTCGCAAAAAACAACGAGCTTTCCGTATACAAGATGAGCTCTTTACACAAAACGCAAAAGGGCGAAGGTGCGATCTCACCATGTGCCTCCTGTATATGTCTGACCCTTTGTAGACAGCGACGACTCGGACGATGATAACGACGACGACGATCGCCTGGATGAAGACGCCGTGCTCGAATTCCGCTCCGTCCCTCATCTAGGCGGAGTGAATCGCGTTCGCGCCCAACCTTTACCCCCAGGAAGCGCCCTACCTCCGGTTTCATCAGCCCTACCATGTCGCGACATGGGCAGAAACGGGCAAGGTGCACATATGGGACGTGCGACCGCTGATCGAATCTCTCGACGTGCCCGGCTATTCATATGACAAGGGTCGCACAAACTCACCTGTCTTCACCGTCAACTCGCATGGCGGTGCCGAGGGGTTTGCGATGGATTGGGCGTCATCAGGCTGGTGCTTCATCCGTCCGGCCTCCGTCTTCTCACCGGCGATGTCCACTCCAAAATCTACCTCACCACGTCAACACCCTTCCGGGTTCAATGCGCTCTCACAACCGTTCACTTCACATACGTCTAGTGTGGAGGATATCCAATGGAGTTCCGTCTGAGCCGACTGTATTTGCTTCCTGTTCGGCGGACCAGAGTATACGAATATGGGATGTACGGAGCAGGGGTAGGCAGAGCGTCGCAGGGATGGATGCCGCCCATTCGAGCGACGTGAACGTGATCAGCTGGAACCGAAGCACGGCGTATCTGCTGTTGAGCGGTGGGGACGAAGGCGGGATCAAAGTATGGGATCTGCGCAACGTGAAGCAGCGCGGGTGAGTCCCTCGGCACGAAAAACGTCCGCGTTAACTCACCCTCAACTTTGCATAGTGCGACTGGTCCGGACCCAACGCCGGTCGCCTCATTCGCCTGGCACAAAGCTCCTATCACAGCCATTGAATGGCATCCCACAGAAGACTCGTTGTTTGCCGCATCCGGGGCTGACGACCAAGTCACATTATGGGATCTTGCTGTTGAACAGGACGAGGATGAGACAGGTGCAATGGACGACACACCGGATGGTGCAGGCGATGTTCCGCCCCAGCTTCTCTTTGTTCATCAAGGGCAGAAAGACGTCAAGGAGGTCCACTGGCACCCACAGATGCCCGGTACAGTGATCAGCACGGCCCTCGACGGGTTCAATATCTTCAAAACGATCTCTGTATGATCTCGACGGCGATTGGGGGATTAATGCGATGCGATTATGCGTGGAACGATACAAAATGTGTGGTATGATACTGGTTGCCGATGCAAATGTTGCAAACCGATGAGGTACATCAGTACAGACCGATGCTGTTGTTCCCTTTGGGGGTGCGAAGCTGGTTTCCAAGCATCAGGACGGGTCCCATATGAGAAAAGCGGTCCATACCTTGGTCAAGTTCTTGTGAATTATATCCGTGATAACAGCGTAGACGTTGCGGAGGTCGTACAAAGTGTTGCCTGGCGAGATACAGTTGCCGTTCGTCATGTTCCTTCAGTGCATACTGTGTACAGTCGAGTACGTCATTGTCACCGTTTCTCACGAAAGAAGAATGTGCGCACAGTGTAATCCTCGATGTGAGGATACTTGATCAATTTTGAACAGATTTTTGCTCGATTAAGGTGGTCGGTGCGTGCGCTGTCGCGCATGCTAACGGCGCTTTCTTGAGACCGATGTAGTTCATTTAGGACCTCTGAAATTTACCCCATTAGTCAAAATCAGACTTCGCGGCACTCTGGCCCACCTTCTTGAATCTGGACGCCTGAATAGACAGTTAGCTCCCGTCTATCTTTCGAAAGCAGCTCGCTCACCAAAATTGTCGCCGCTGGGAATGTGCGCGTGGTTAGCCAGGTATCGCAAGTAAGGAGGTATGCGTACTCTTCGATCCTACAATGCATTGTCAGCGATGGGACATGCAAACACGCAGAGGGATATACTTTGGCATCGTTAGATTTATCCACAGCTTGACCTTGTCCTGTGAACGCTTAGACGGTAAGTATGCCGCACATGATAAAGTTAGCCGACATACGCAAAGCATGGCGAGTTCCTCACACTCCTTTTTGACTGTCTCATGAACCTTGCGCATGTGTTTGTTCGCGTGGACAAGGTTAGGGTACGTCGCGTGCAAGCTATCGTTCAGGCCGTACGCGCCATTCGTGGAACCTTCCGCGCTGATCTTACGCTTTTTGGATTCAGGCTCGTCCTTTGCGGGAGATGATGTGGGCGGAGGGTACACCGTCGCGTCCGTGATGTATGACGCGTGGGAGAGGTGGAAGGGAGATGACGGTGTAGTGCTCTGGTTGATGAGTTCCTGCAGTTCACTGTGCACGGTCACAGTATTGGACTAGACAGAGGGTATGGGAACTCACAGAACCTGTTAAAGTAGCATGGTGAGAATGAGAGTAAGCAAAACAGGAATGGCCACGCACTTTGGCCGGGAAGGTATGCATGATTATGACATTTGCGTCCGCGATAACTTGCTTATTAAACCTCTGAGGATGCACAATGAGAAGGGAAACATATAGGAGAAGTCCTTTCACATACCTCGAGTCCCGCTGCAGTTTTCTCGTCGAGCTTGAGACTGCCGGCCATGATGGAATGATGAAAGAGACAGATGCGCATGCGCGGTGCGGATCGTTAACGCGTAAGGCGACGTCACGTGGCTGTGTATCGCTGTGTGTCCCGGCCCACGGCGGTCCGGAGTGCTCACCGTCCACGCCGCGTCGTCGCCTTCGCTTGTCTGTCCCGCATTCCTCATCTTCACCCTCTTGCCTTGGTCCAATCACTTCGATATCGCTCTCTGGACGCGTCAATCGAACTGTCGACGTCATTTGCACCTCCTCTGACCGAATATGGCTCAGGTGTGTTCCCCACAATATGTAAACCTACTCTGGTGTTTAACAGTCACCCAGAACGAGAGCGATGCCATCTCTGCTCTTACAGGATTCTCTCTTGATCATGTTCTCACAGGTCTTTCTCTTCCCTCCGGCTCCGGATTGGCGAATCGACTTGGCCTGTCCGGCGATGGTTCTCTGTCATCCACCCAGATTTACAACGACCGGTGGGACGAAGACGGCGCGGTCGGTGCAGGACAAGGGGAGGATTGGGAGGATGAGGTGGATCGCGAATTGGGAGAGGAAGAAGAGGACGATGATACGGTCAAGCAGGAGATCATGTCGCCTCAAGCTTTCCATTCTAAAGAACGACGCGTTCGCGTGGTCAAGCGTCTGGTGGAACGACCTCGAAGTGTATATGAAAGGTTCCCTGCATACGAGAAGGACAAGATCCTTGATTTCACCGAGCTTTTCCAAGGACATACGATCAAAAAGCCACGAGCCACGAAGCGTCCCCTGCATTGTTCGTGTCCTTCTTTTGCGTCTGACTTTTATTTATGGGATTTCCAGATGAATCCGTATATCCAAAACGAAAGGACACTCACAAAGGTTCATTTCTCGAGTCAATTGTTGGAGATGCACGCAGACAAGTGGAACATGACCGGGTCGAAGAGATGTCCTCAGGTAGCGTCGAGAACGACCTTCGGCTGGCTCTCCAGGTGCGCATACTCACGGCCAACCTTGCGAAACGAACTCATCCTGCTTCGAATCAATCATAGAGTAGCCAGGGCGTGGCCGAGTCGCTTCCCTCATTCCCCCTTCATGACCGCTCCTTCGACCTTGTGTTGCTCTCAAATTGGGAAGACCAAATAATATACGAGCCGGAGAATATCCCCCAACGTGCTGACGGGGCCCGAAATGACCTTATGACACCCGTTAACAAAGCACTGGAGTCCGGCGCTTGGACACAGAGCATCATTTGGAGCCCTAGAGCGCCCTTCCGTGACTTCACACAGCTGGAATTCAACAACGGCGACGAGCCGGTACAAGAAGAACGTGTCGCAAGTGAGCTTTTCCTTCTGTATGTGGATATAACATCTAACGTGGGGCGCTCAGCACAAGACGTGCGGCCTCGAAAACGTCCTCGGGTTGACAATGCTCACGCGAAGGACAAGTTCAACATTTCCAACGACCATTTCTACGAGGTCGCGAAGGATGGGGGCAAGCATCGTGTGCGGCAGACATTCGGACAACTGGTGGTGGAGCATGCTTATCCAGCGCAGAAGTTGCAACTACCATTCGTGAGTGTTGAAATGGTTCACTTGCGATCTGGTTTTAACCGTAGCTTTGGTCGATAGTACAAGACACGTCTCATGAAACAAGAAGCCCGCTCATTCCACCGGCCTGCTTTGCAGTTTCCTTCAAACATCGAAATTCGCTTCAACAAGGTACGCACAGCCAAGAAGAAGAAGGATAAGGCTGGACGCAAGTTGGGTCGCGGTGGAAATGTTGGTGAGAGCTTGCGGAAGACAAGCGATCTCAGCCTCCACGATACTAGCAACTTTGTGCTTTGGGAGTTCTCGGTATGTCCCTTGAATATCTCTTTCTCTCTTGTTGGAAGCCTTGACGGATTTTTCCGTATACAGGAAGAACATCCTCCCATTATGTCGAATTTCGGTATGGGCAGCGTTCTTGTAAACTACTATCGTAAGAAGAACGAGAAGGATGATCATGTACCTAAGGCATGTACCAGGCATGTCAACGCCATGTATTGCTCACACAGGTCTATCTAGTCCGACCTCGGCCAGCCCTTCGTTTTGGAGCCTCAGGATGATTCACCCTTCATGAAGTTCGGGAATGTATATCCAGGGCAGACTGTACCCGCCTCTTTATAGCAACCTTGTGCGGGCACCGCTCTTCAAACACAAGCCAAATCATACAGATTTTCTTGTTATCAAGTGAGCACCGTCCGTCTGTCTTCCCATGACATACCTGACTGGTTTCAGAAATTCTATGAAGGGCGAATCGAAGTACTTTTTGCGTGAGATGAAGAATCTATTCACAGTCGGACAAACCTACCCTGTCACAGAGGTCCCGGGTCCTCATTCAAGAAAGATCACCAATACTATCAAGTTCCGCCTACAGATTATCGCATACAAACTCCTACAAAAGAGCAGTGGCGAGAGACTGAAGATCTCACGGCTGATGAAGTACTTCCCCGACCAGAATGAGCTCCAGATGCGTCAACGGCTAAAGGTGAGGCCAATATGTATCTGTTCAACATCATAACCAATAGCTTGCGCCTTAGGAATTCATGGAATACCATCGTCCGGGGTCCCACATCAAGGTTTCTGGCGCCTGAAGGATACATGGACAATTCCCCACAGACGCAGGAGATGCTCAAGATGGTTGGTCCCCGAACAAGTCGTGTTATCCGAAAGTATGCAAGTCGGGCAGCGTCATCTGCAGGACTCTGGTTACAGTGGCACCACGGATACACCGGACGACGATGACTCCAATCTTTCGATCGAACAACAGCTCGCACCATGGATCACGACAAAGAACTTCCTCTACGCCACGCAGGCCAAGGCCATGCTGCGACTCCATGGAGAAGGTGACCCCACTGGGCGCGGAGAGGGCTTCAGTTTCATCCGGGTGTCGATGAAGGACATCTTTGTCAAGGCCGGGGAAGACTACGAGCAAAAGCTTGGTGAGTTCTTGACCGTCTTGTTCGCGCATGTTCCGCTTGGCTGATCACGGCGCTCCACACACAAGCGGAGGCCGAGAACCGTCCCAAGTCTGCGCACCGATACAACGTAGCCGAGCAGCAGCAAATATACAAATCCGAGATAGAGCGTATATGGAAGGCGCAATTCGACTCGCTCAGCCGGAAGGAACCGCCTCAGTTATCGGATGACGAAGACGACAAGAAGAATGGCAAGAAAGCGGTTGGCGCCGTGCTCAAGGCCAAGAACGAATATGCGTATACGCCAGCCGCCTCACCCAGCGTACCCCCGTCGGGTCCTGGTTCACCAGCCTTTAGTCGTGGGTCCTCGCTCGATAGGGATCGCGAGACGAGTATGGGACCGGATGCGCGTCGTGTACTGCGCATCAAGCGTTTTGTGAGTCAAGTGTTCACTCGGAGGGTGGTATCTGTATTGACCGCATACATGCCAAGGTCGACGGCGAATGGCAAATGGAGATTGTGCGCGACCCGGCGGTTATCCGAGCCTACGTTCGCAGGCGACAACTAATAGAGGAGGAAACCACACTCGCCGACAGTCTCGCGCCCACAGGCGATGCCGACCGTGACAAACGCGCCAAGAAACGGTCCGTAGTATCTCCGTGGCTCCTCATCTTAGTACCGTTTGCTGAACCTCCTTATGACGTCTTGTCTTTATGGGTTTATATAGCCTCGAGGAAGAGATCGCGCGCATGAAGAAAAACCAGGAACGACGGCTTCACCGGAAGAACGCCAAAATCGCCAAGGAGGGCGGCACGCTCATGACGCTCAACCGCCCTGTGAAGCCGGACACTACCGTGAGTTGTTATCCTCGTTTCGTGCATACCCCCGAACACGTTTTTTTCCGACCCTTCCACCTCTTCATCTCGTGTCCACACTTCTTCCATTCTTCGGCAACGTTGTGTATCTCTCTACCCATCTATGGCTTGGCTTTTCTCCTCCCCCCACCCTCACATCTACTTGTCCGTCGCTCGTGTGCACCCCCATTTTCTTCTGACGATCCCAAGCGTCTTCGACGTCCCCCCGGCTCAACTATCAGGGTACTCACGCACATCTGCCTCCCCATCCAGCGTCGTTGCGGCCATTGCGGTCAAATGGGCCATATGAGTGCGTTCTCTTCTCCCCTCCTTCCTCCCATGTCTTCCCGACTCACGCCTTCCTTAGAGACGAATCGGAAGTGTCCACGCTGGGCAGAATTCAACTCTGGGAACCCGCCTCCGACCCCAACCCCCGGCGGGGCGGCCGCGAGCACGAGCGCTACGAGTCCTCCCCCTACACCCGGTATGCCCAATCTCGGATTCGGTGCGGGCTTCGGGAACCCCGTCGCTGTGCCGTCCCCGCTCGCGATGAGTCCGCCCGTCTCCGCCATGGAAGTGGACGGCGACGGCGGGGCGCCCAGATTGAAGCTCTCTTTGGGAAAACGCTGACGGGGACATTCACACTGTACTTTTTTCACTCTCAGCTATGTAATTTCATGTAAGTACTTTACGGACGGTTTGCTTTCTTATAATCACGCGACGGGAGGATCATTAGGATTGCTAGTATTGTTCGAAGTAAGATACGCATGCGATAACCACATCAACTTTGAGACTTGAGCGCAAATAGGATACTTGGTGTTACAACACGACGCTCCGTCGTATTTACAAGAAAGGTAGAAATAAAGGGTGACGATTAAAGAAAGGAAGTACTGCCGTCCGTTCCGAGCCATTCAATAAACACTGCATTACATAGCGGCCATCTCCACATCCCGCACCGTTCGCGTAGGCGGCGCGTCGACGACACGCAGAGGGGGCAGCGCGTGCTGCTGCCTGTAGTGCTCGTTCACGGACACAAGCAGGTCCCGAATGAGCTCCGCGTGGCGCTGTCGATCTGATTCTTGGATCGTAAGCTTGCTCAGGCCCTTCGTGAGCCGCTCTTCGGTGGGGGTAAGAGGTCCCGGAGACTGACGGCGACACGGGCGAGGACGCGGACAAGCGAGGGGTATTTAGCCCTGCGCGGATGCGGACGGCTCGGGGGACGGCGTGGTAAGCTCCGGGAGGGATGAACGTGAAGACGTTGCCGTGGAAATGGGCAACGAGTGTAACCCGGGTAGCGTGCGCGAAGAGGCGGATTCCGGATCGGGAGAAGGATACCGCCTATGCAAAGGAGGGAGCTTGAGCTCCTTGTCGCCCGACGTGAGGAGCGGATACAACGATTGCGAGATGGAAGACGACTCTGCTGTAGAGTCGGGGGCCATGGCCGAAGGCAACCTGCTCTTGGACGGAGGCGTCCGCGGGGGTGTCGGCGGGGCATCCAGTGAGGTGGAAGACGACTCGGGAGAGGGGGAGGGTGCCGTCGGAACCGATTTGAGGGGAATCATGGTCCTCATCATCTTGTTGGCGTAGTCTGGAGCAGACAGGATAGCCGGCGGGGGCTGGTTTGCACGACGGCTTATATTGATACGCCGTTCAAGCGCGACCATCTCCTGGACATGTTGGGAACCCGGGTGTGGTGGTGTGGTCATTGGAGGAGACGACATCGTCGAATGCGGCGAGCCTTTGTCGAGAGGAGGGGTCGGGTGCGTGTGACCTTGTCCACCATAGGGCAAATGAATGATACCCTGAGCGCCGCTGGCGGATGGAGCCGAGGCGCGGCGATCGTAAGCCATGGACGATGCGTGGGTGGCGTTGAACAATGCGTCATGAGCCGCTTGGTAGATATGATCGTGCTGGGAGTTAGAGACGGAGTGCGGAGTGCGTGCGGGTGAAGGACCGGGGAAGAAATCGTTGGTCTCGTAGTGGGGAGGGCTATACACTTCGTGAAAGTGGGAGCCGTGGGAGTTGGAAGAGATGCCGGGCATGCCAGCCAGTCCGAGCTGAGTGAGATGGGTGTAATCGAAATACGCCGATCCTTGGCCCATGTACTGTGATTGAGGATTAGGACCGGGGGCCGTACGACTTGGGTTGATACCTTCGACGTCGCGACCAAGGGTGAGGAGGAACTGGTTGACAGCGGCCAATTCCTCTGGAGAACGGATGTCAAGAGAGACTGAACGGGGATTGAAGTTGTGCTGCCCGGTGCTGGGTTCGTGGTTGGGAGGAGGGTTGGTGTAAACGAGGTCGGAGAGGCGCGACGCCATTTCTGCTGAAAATCAACGTCAATGAGCTGGATGTATGCGGGTAAAGGTGCTTACGGGAGTCGTAAGAGGGAACGAGGCGACGCTTCTTGACGTCGGTGAAAAACTCGTCGACGGAATAATCATGGGAGCGTTTGAGGCTGGCGCCAGTAGAAGGGATGGAGGAGCCGTCCGGGCGAAGAGTCTCCCAAGTGGGGAGATGGTGAGTGTAAGAGTCAGGGGGGCCACGGACATGATGATGAACGGCGTATGCGGGCTGGTGAATCATCTCTGGGGAAGGAGTGGGCAGCAGGCCAAAGTGGTCTACGTGGAAGCGTGAATGGGTTGCATGCGGCGGTAGAGGAGAGGAAGACTTACCAGGACCGTCATTGAGCTGTGCAGGGTCAGGCTTCAGGCGGAATGATGCGTTCATGGACGAGTGACGGCTACGGGCGGGGTAGGCGGGATCGGGGACGGTGACAGCCTTTGAATGCTTGTGCTGGGCATGGTGCTCTTCGGTGTGGATCTTCTCGTGCTTCTTGAGATCTTGGGGGCGTTTGAAGGTCTTCTTGCAGATCTGAAGAGCGGAAGGGGTGAGTAGGGAGTCACTGTCAGGGGTGGTGTAGCAGGAGCCACCGACCTCGCAAGCGTGAGGTTTGAGAGGGGTGTGGACTGATTGGGACGGATCAGATGAATAAAAGGGAAGGATAGGATGTATGCGCACCTCGGAGGTGGCTTGTGATGTGGTCTCTTTTTGCGCAGGTGGTACCACAATCCTTCCACTTGCAGGTGAGGCAGAGATTGTTGGTGCTCTTACGGCCGATGTGGTCGTTGCAAAGATGATTGTAAAGCAGCTCGGGATCGGACAGAGACTTTGAGCAGCCCTCCCAGAGACAAGAGAAGGAAGGGGGAGGGTCGGGCGACGGAGACTCAGGTTTTTCCTTGGGGAGACGGGGTGTCGTCGGTGGGCGGAGTGGAGGACATGGCGGAGGATGGGGAGATGAAACGGAGAGGGAGGTGAAGGACGGCGGGGTCTTATCCCTCCCTCCTAGGGCTTGGCGCACTCCTTGGCCTTAGATGCGATCGGGACCTCCTCCGCAGCCTTTCCCCTCTTTCGTACCGGATTGGGACCAATCGATGGCCGAGAAGGAAGGCACGCTCGGAATGGGATGCCAAGGCGAGCGCCGAGAGCAAGAAATGCCAAGCGATTCCTTGGCCTCCTCTCGTCCCCGTTCCTGTTCAATGTGCTCCGTCCTCGTTTGCAAACCAAAATGCTTCCGCTCCCTTGGTCTTTCCTCGGCCGGCATCTTCGCTCTTCCCTTCGGCACGCTTTCTCACCGTACCGAATCTATACACTCCTTACGCTTCGCGAAGAAACGAAGTCCACAATACCGCATCTCCATCGCCGTACACACACGTACCCACAAACCGGTATCCACAAACCGATCACACCATTCTACGAGTCCTTCTCGCAATGCCCCTATTTTTCTCTCTCTTCCAGCCGGTCTCGTTCTTTCACAGCAATGTCTTACTACATATCCCCCGCCCCCGCCCCCACGAACCTCACGTTTACTAAACACATCTCTCTCTCTTCGCACGTAAGCTCCGCACAGTCCCCCAAAACCCGCACCAGTTCCTCCCCGACTGGCCTCCTACGAGCCCTACCACCAATGACATCCTCTCCACGTATCTCATTCTCGCGCCTGGAATGGCTTTAGCCAGGGTACCTTTGCTACGGACACGGTCCCCGTTCTTCTTGTAGGCGCTGTCGCTCGTTTGGCTCCCGCGTCTCTCTGGCTGCTGTGAATCTCTCTCTCCAACAACGTTTGTTTTTCCCTCAAGATGGCTGCGCACTCAAGTCCTTCCTTCATTCGGAACGCCGCTCTTCTGCCAGTCCACTTTCCGACCCCAAGAGGCTCACACTTGTCTGACCAAGGCCATATATAATCTACGCCGATGATGTAGGACCCACGTTATTTCTGTTTGCCAGTCAACTGACAATCTCTACTTTTAGGTCATCGCTGCTTCTGAAGCGTCAGTACGGTACCGATCCAGCATGCTCCAACCTACATCCATATCTGTGGTAAACTAAGTTTGGAAACACGACGGCGACCTTTGCACAGCGTACGCTCTTATTTCTCCCGGTCCAGTTTCACATCACACGCCGCAAAGCGTAAAGACATCTCTCAATTAAGGCCGTCGCGGCTCTCCGCTCTCGTCGACCCATGACACGGCCGTGTCCTGTTTACAACCTGTGGGAGATTCTCTCTCACTTCGCCATGAGCCTTCTATGCTCTGCTCTACCCTTTTCTCCCCGTCGTGGAGCCCGATATGGACCGGTACATATCCTCAGCCGCAGACGAAGGCCGGGGACTCAGTTGCCCGGCTTCGTGTTTACCGTGTGTATCTGTGACCTCAGCATGGTCAACGACCCTGTTCAGAACGCGAGGAAACCTTCGGTTTTTCATCGATTGCCCATGCTTCTCCGAGGCTTCTACATCCCACAACCTTGCGACCAACGTTAGTCAACATTCCCCTTCTAGCAGTACACAAGCCTCTCTACGCGTCGGATTTACACGGCCGTTATCTCGTTTGCGCCTTCTTATCGTGTACTGACAGCAATTGCTATGCAGCTCACGAGACCGCGATGCCGCGGTAACACCCTGTGTTCCGCCGGGACGCAAGCAGGCCGACGCGTTCAAAAATAATCACTAAGCGCGTACGCGCCTTTATATGCTGAGACCGTCGCGATATGTCGCCAACGCACTCCTTCATCCCAAATGGCTCAGTTCGTCGTTCAAGGTCAGTGTGGATTCCCTTTAAATCTCTTCAGCTGATGTTGGATCTTGCTTAGGCCATCTCGTCACAAAGGACGAGATCCCGCCTCTTGATGAGAAGTATTACGGTCTCGACGAAACGGAGACTGCGTTCTTCAAGCAGCAAACAGGAATCAGTGACGACGATGAACTGAAGAAGCACATTGTCCGTATCCAGGCAGAGGCTTACGAGGTTGGTTGGTCCGTTTGATGCCAGACGGAGCGATCTTAACCGAGCTATGGCCAACGCAGGTCTACCCCTATCCGTGCATCCGTCGCTTTACGTGGACGAAGTAAGCGTTTTATTGCTCGTGTATCACAACAACCGCTCATGCGCACGCTCGTGGCATAGGCTGAAGATCTCCAAGCTTTTCCCATACAAGGACTTTCTCAGGTTGGGCGCCGAGCGGGAAGGTGCAATCTACCTTGACTTGGGCTGTTGTTGTAGGCATTTCAACACGCTATCAACGCGTACAGACGAGCTGATGGTTGCCACTTAGTTGGAAACGATCCTCGCAAGGCTATCGCGGACGGATACCCCGCCCAGAACGTCGTTGCCTCCGATCTTTATCAAGGTATGTATGCGCACACCGCACAATATTTCTAGCGCTCACCCTCTTTATTCCAGCATTCTGGGACCTAGGCCAGAAGCTGTTTAAGACGACGTCGGAGACCTACCCAGTCACCTTCGTCGCAGGCGACGCCTTCGACCCGGCCCACCTCGAGACCGTCCCACCCTTTACCATTGCGTCACCCCCCACGACACCCCGCCCCATCCTCAGCGAGCTGAAATCACTCAACCCGCTGCGCGGACATGTATCCGCCATCCATACCTCCTCCTTCTTCCACCTCTTCGACGAGAACGGACAGCAGCGACTCGCGCACGCCGTCGCTGGTCTCTTGTCCCCCGAGCCAGGCTCCATGATCTTCGGCCAGCACTCCGGCCTCCCGCAGAAAGGCTTCCGCATGTCCAGTTTCCTCGCGCGCGAGGGGTTCGCCCATGGACCGGACAGTTGGCGTGAGCTTTGGGACGGAGAGGTGTTCGCGAAGGGCACGGTGAAGGTGGAGACGGAGCTGAAAGAGGTGGATAGCCGCGAGCTCAAGTTTGGAGAGCTTCCGGAGGGGTTCAAGTCCTACTTGTTCATCTGGAAAGTGATCCGGCTGTAGAGGTGCGCTCTCGTGCGCATCTCTTGTGGGTCCTGCGATTGAACTTGTACGAAGCTGTCTCACGTTAATAACATGTGGTGAGTCGGATGCACCATCCGAGCGTTTAACTTGCCCCTAGAAGTTCATCATTACGTTCGTCCGTCGGGAGCAAATTCCACCGTAAGTTACTTGATGACGAGTGTCCATAAACAGTCCAGGTCACTCACTGCAGTACTGGGACTCTATAAAAGGACGGAAGACCTTCGGTCTCAATGCACACGATCATCTGAACGCCCCATCCCCCCTCCCACCGACATCAGCTCCCGAAATGACTCACACCGATACAGCCGTGGACACCCCATTGCATCTCCGGTCTTTGGACCCGAGTCTCTACGACCTGAGCGAGGAAGAATCGACCTTCTTCAAACATCAAACCGGCATTCAGGATGATGAGGAGTTGAAGGCGCATATCCTCGACATCCAAGCTAAGGCGTTCGTGGTCAGCCTTGATCCTCCAACAAAGATATGCTCACTGCTGACCGTCTAATCGGGCGTGTGTAGGTCCATCCGTATCCATGCATCCGTCACTTCGCGTGGACAAGGTTTGTTCGGGACATCCTCGCTAGATCCACATGGTGCTGAACACAGTCTAATCGCAGCCTGAAGATCTCGAGACTGTTCCCTTACAAGGACCTGCTCAAACTGGGTGTGGAGCGCGAAGGGGCGATATTTCTGGAGATGGGGTGCTGTTGTGAGTTCCTTTGCCTGTGTGGACCATGCCATATCCCGATGACAGACTCGGCTCACCCTGTCTCACAGTTGGGGATGACCTCCGCAAGGCTATCGCGGATGGGTACCCCAAGGAGAACGTCGTGGCCACAGACCTCCATCAAGGTTAGTTCTCACACTTGCCGCCGGATGAATCGGAGCGCTAACGCAGTTTGAACCTAGATTTTTGGAGCCTGGGACACGAGCTGTTCAAAACGACACCTGAGGCCTTTCCGGTCCCGTTCGTCGCAGGTAACGCCTTCGACGCTGCCTGTATCGAGATTCGTACCACCTTTCACGAAGACGTCGCCACTCGCCACGCCCCGTCCGAATTTGACCACGCTGACGACCCTAAACCCGCTCCGCGGTCACGTTTCTGCCATACACGCATCCGCCTTCTTCCATCTTTTCAATGAAGAGGGTCAACTTCACCTCGCGCGCGCGATGGCGGGCCTGCTCTCCCCAGAGCCCGGATCCATGATCTTCGGCCAGCATGGGGCCTTACCGGAGAAAGGTTTCCGCCCACCGAGCAAGGGTATTGAGAGGACCATGTTTTGTCACGGCCCGGACAGCTGGCAGGAGCTATGGGACGGCGGAGTGTTTGAGAAGGGCAGCGTCAAGGTCGAAACCAAATTGGAAGAGGCGTCGGCCACTACTATGCAGGCCTTCGAGATGCGGGAGGGCACGAAATTCTGGTGGTTGATTTGGAAGGTAACGCGGTTGTAGACGCGCTCGTAACTTAGATCATTCCGTGTAGGTCAAATGACTTCTACTGTAACATACTTACTGATTTACACAAGATTGCATGACACACTTCCACACAACTCCGAGGCAAGCGCTCGTATACATACCCCATGCAACTCCTTGCCGATACCTTCAGTAACTCGGCATCCACAAGCTGACTCAGTGCGCCGATTCTCAGGATCTGGTAGGTCTCGTCTGAACACTATCGTAATAGGCCTCCCCGATAACGAGCGGCTATAAACAGATGAGGGTACAGCGCCAGGTGCTTATAAGAGGACAGACGACACCGAGCCTCAATGCGCATAATTGTCCCAGCGTCCCCGCCCACAAGCTTCCAAGATGTCTCGCACTGACGAATATACAAATGCTCCACCGGATCTCCTATCGTTGGACACAGCGCTGTATAACCTGGGTGACGCCGAATCTGCCTTCTTCAAACAGCAAACGGGCATACAGGATGATGCGGAACTTAAAGCTCATATCGTCAACATCCAAGCTAAGGCATTCGCGGTATGCACTTACCAGCCCCCTCGAACATGTATATTGTTCCTGACAGACCGTCCGGGGTGGGGCATGGCCGTGAACAGATCCACCCGTATCCGTGCATCCGTCAATTTGCGTGGACACAGTTCGCCCGAGCCTTCGTTCCCAGATCCACATGGTGCTGATACCAGAACCGGTATAGGCTCAAGATATCGAGGTTGTTCCCCTACAATGACCTGCTCAAGTTACATCAGGAAAAACCTCCCTTACTAAAAATCTACTAATTAGAGGGGGACCTTCCTAATTCCCTGTTCCCGCTGCCAACCTGCAAGGCACTACGTCAACGTAGGTCCCTGTCACCCTTCTGGCCTCAACTATGTATTTGAAGTGCAAATATGAGGTCAATGTCGACGACGGTGCATCGAAATGTGTACGGGGTTTTGTGAGAATAGAGCCCGTTAGTTCACTTTAGGAAGGTCCCCCTCTAACTAGCGCTAATTTGCTGGATTTGTTGATTTTAGTAAGGGAGGTTTTTCCTGATGTTAGGTGCGGAGCGCGACGGTGCGATATTCCTGGAGATGGGATGCTGCTGTGAGTTTGCTTGCCTGTTTGAAGTCGCGGAGACTCACCCCGCTTCCAAGTCGGAAACGACCTTCGCAAAGCGATTGCAGATGGATACCCCCAGCAGAACGTTGTAGCCACGGATCTTCACCAAGGTCTGGTTTTGTGGCTCTAATTACAGGCAGCGAACATTGATCCACGTGTCTCAACTAGCCTTCTGGGATTTGGGACATGAGCTGTTCAAAACCACTCCCGAAACGTTCTCGGTCCCGTTTGTCGCGGGTGACGCGTTCGATGCAGCCTGCCTCGAGATTACACCCCCTTTCACGAAGACGTCGCCGCCCACGACGTCCCGTCCGATCCTTACTAACTTGACGTCCCTCAATCCTCTCCACGGGCATGTCTCAGCCATCCACGCCTCTTCCTTCTTCCATCTTTTCGATGAAGAGGGTCAGCTTCACTTGGCGCGCGCGATGGCAGGCCTGCTCTCCCCAGAGCCAGGATCCATGATTTTCGGCAGACACGCAGGGTTGCCGGAGAAAGGCCTCCGTCCGTCGAGCATAACGGGAAAGTTTGTGTTTTGCCACGGTGTGGACAGTTGGCGGGAGCTGTGGGATGGCGAAATCTTCCTGAAAGGTACCGTCACCGTCGAGAACCAGCTAGAGGAAGCGGATAGGTCCGACGTGAAGAGGGCTTACGAGATGCCCGAAGGGACGAAGTTTTGGTGGTTGACCTGGAAGGTGACCCGATTGTAGATATTGGAACGTGTATGGACTTGTCACCTATACAAAAGAGGGGAGATTATACTGATACGTAAGTTGCCCTTGAACAATGACTGATATGGTTTAGACGAACTCCATATCCTTAAGATCCGAAGAACAGTTGGTCTCGTCCGAAATCCCTGCCGATGACGAACGTTTATAAACATATGGGGAATGTTTATAAAAAGACAGGATGTTCGGTACCAATACACGTAGTCGTCCCAACGCCTCCACCTGCGAACTCCAGAGATGTCTCGCAGCAACTCGTCAGCGAACATTGAATCAGATCTTCTGTCGTTGGACGCAGCGCTCTACAAACCGGGAGATGCTGAATCGGCCTTCTTCAAACAACAAACAGGCATACAAGACGACGAAGAGCTGAAATCCCATATCGTTGACATCCAAGCCAAGGCGTTCGCGGTATTCGCCATCATTTTTAGTGTAGATGCCATTGGGTTGACTGAGTGGGGCGGGCGTGGGTAGGTCCATCCGTATCCGTGCATCCGTCGCTTTGCGTGGACAAGGTTCGTCAGGGATGTTTTTCGCCAGATTCACATACATGGTGCTGATAACAGGACAAACGTCAGACTTAAGATCTCGAGGCTATTCCCTTATGACGATCTGCTCAAACTGGGCGCGGAGCGTGAAGGGGCGATATTCCTGGAGATCGGATGCTGCTGTGAGCATGCTCGTCAGGAAGATGCCGCGGAAACTCACCCCGTTCCTCAGTCGGAAATGACCTTCGCAAGGCGATCGCAGACGGATATCCCAAGGAGAACGTCGTCGCCACGGATCTCCACCAAGGTTGAATCTTGTCCTGTCCGCGGCCAGGAGCGATCTGCTGATGCAAGTGTTTTGACATATAGCCTTCTGGGATCTGGGACATGAGCTGTTCAAGACGACGTCGGAGACATTTCCGGTCCCGTTCATCGCTGGCGACGCGTTCGACACTACCCATCTCGAGATCACACAACCCTTCACAGGGACTTTGCCACCGACTACGCCCCGCCCCGCCCTCACCACATTGACGTCCCTTAACCCTCTCCGTGGGCACGTCTCCGCCATATACACATCTTCCTTTTTCCACCTCTTCGACGAAGAGGGCCAGTTTCACCTCGCTCGCGCGATGGCAGGCCTCTTATCCCCGGAACCGGGATCCATGATTTTCGGCCAACACTCGGGGTTACCGGAGAAAGGCTTCCGGCCATCGAGCATGACGGGGAAGCCAGTGTTCTGCCACGGCATCGACAGTTGGCGAGAGCTATGGGATGGCGAGATCTTCCAGAAGGGCAGCGTCCGTGTGGAGAGTCGGTTGGAGGATGCGGATAAGTCCGATGTAAAGAAGGCCTTCGGGCTGCCAGACGAGACTAAGTTCTGGTGGTTGACTTGGAAGGTAACGCGGCTGTAGATATTGCATCTAGTAGGTCAGTGCATACAGATAAACGACCTTGTTGAATGACGAGAGCGAGAGATAGCTAGACGCATATATCGGGGAAACCAACCAACAATCTTTGATCATCACTTCTGACGTGGAGGTTGGCCCATATAAGAAGGGGGCACATAAACGTACCTCTTGGCAGGATCCTGTCACCATCCAACATGGCATCTCCAGCGGCCGAGAATCCGCAAGCCAATCCATACGTCATCCGATTGGACGAGAAGTACTATGGCCTAGACGAGCTCGAGGTAGCTTTCTTGAAGCAGCAGACCGGTATCCAAGATAACGAGGAGCTCAAGGCGCACATCCTCAAGATCCAAGCTGAAGCATTGGCCGTACGTTCGTGAGACTGATGGAGAGGCGGCCTCTTGATGGAGTCATTTGACAGGTGTATCCTTACAATTGCATTCGGCGTTTTACCTGGACGAAGTAAGTGGCAGAGCAGAAAGCTTCAAGAGTGCTTTCCTTATGAGCGCTAGACTGAAGGTCGCAAGATTGTTTCCGTATCAAGACTGCCTCGCCTTGGCCAAGACGAGGCCGGGCGCCATATTCCTCGACATTGGTTGCTGCTGTGCGTATACACTTTATCTTGTTTCCAATACGGTGGGTGCGGAGTCGCGGACTGATTCCACGATAGTCGGAAATGACATCAGGAAGGTGGTCGCCGACGGATGGCCTGTGCACAACGCGATTGCGTCAGACATCCTTCTTGGTGCGTGAGACCGGTACAAGACAATGTGCATACCGAGACGAACCTTATCTGTAGCGTTCTGGGAACTTGGACACAAACTTTTCAAGTCCACCCAAGAGACGTTTCCTGCGCGTTTCATCCAAGGAGACATATTCGATGCAGCTCATCTCGACACCGTGGCTCCTTTCACGGCCCAGTCGCCACCCACTACCGCTCGAGCAGTTCTCAGTATCCTAACGTCCCTCAACCCGCTGCACGGACACTTGTCCGCGATCCACGCATCGGCCTTCTTCCACCTCTTCAATGAGGAACAACAGGTACATGTCGCGAGGGCCCTCGCTGGACTTCTTTCTCCGGAGCCTGGGTCCATGATATTTGGCCAGCACGTAGGACGTCTTGAAAAAGGCTTGCGTGGGACAGAGACAGATACACGGAGGATGTTCTGCCACAGTGCTGATAGCTGGGTGGATCTCTGGGATGGCGTTGCTTTTGAGAAGGGGACGGTCGTCGTGAAGGCCACGCTTTCGGAGATTGACCCATCGACGGAGGATGTCACGAAGGGTTTGGAAGGGCTTCCGATAGAGGTATACCACTTGCTTGAGTGGTCAGTGACAAGGAAGTGAGGAGAAGACGTAGCAGCGTTTGGACAATGGTGAAGGGATTTTGTCTTCGCTGGTGCCGCAAGATCATCTTATCTTATCTTTCTCTCTGTGGGCGCTTTCCGCCTGCAATATCCAGCCGTTGTCCCTTCCACTACGTACGATCGTCAGCATGCAGGTTTTCACTGGTTCAAATGTACTCTTACCATCCTCTTTGAAGCCTCAACCGGCTACCATAGAGATTTCAAAAACCACAGGGCAGATCACGTCGATTCGCGACCACAGACGAACCAAGCAAGATTACGCTACCCTCTCGACCGAGGACTTCACCGATGTTGGCGATCTCTTCTTGCTTCCAGGTCTTGTCGAGTGCGTGACAGATCGGGTTTATCCAAGTGAATGCTCTACATGTCCTTGACAGCGCCCATGTACACCTGAATGAACCCGGGCGCACTGATTGGGAGGGATTCTGGACTGGCACGCGAGCGGCAGCCTCAGGTGGTGTCACCACGGTCGTCGACATGCCACTAAACTCGATCCCACCAACTACGACGGTGGATAATCTCAAGGCAAAACGAGAGGCAGCAACGAACAAATGCTGGACCGATGTTGCGTTCTGGGGGGGTGTCATTCCCGGCAACCAAGTACGTACATCGCCCGACTCGTTGAGGCGCGATGTCTAACCAAAGCTCTTTAGGCAGATCTTATGCCGCTTGTTCACGCTGGTGTGAAAGGCTTCAAGTGCTTCATGATCGAGAGCGGTGTCGATGTGTGTCTGCATGGTAGCCCCAGGAGTTTCTTCTAATCATTCGTTATCAGGAATTCCCTTGTGTTGCGGAATCAGATTTGGAGCCTGCGATGGAAGAGCTGGAGGTAGGATTTGAATGTCATGACGATTGTACGTTTGACCTACAAAGCTATGACAGAACACCGGATCCGTCCTTCTATTCCACGCTGAATTGGACGAGTCCCCACACACCGACGACGCGTCCGCAATTCCCCCGGACCCCTCTCTTTACAATACATTCCTCGCATCGCGCCCACAAACCTTCGAAATGGACGCGATCTCCCGCATCATCAAGTTGCAAAAGGCCCACCCAGGTCTCCGCTGTCATATTGTCCACCTATCTGCTGCCCAAGCTCTCCCCATTATTCGTGAAGCAAGGGCGGCAGGGGTAAAGCTCACGGTAGAGACCTGCTTCCACTATCTGTGCCTCTCCGCAGACTCGATCCCTCGTGGCCGACCCGAGTTTAAGTGTTGCCCACCAATTCGCGACGAAGCAAACCGCGAGGCTCTTTGGAGCGCACTTCAGGACGGCACCATCGATTTTGTCGTATCTGACCACAGCCCTTGCGTCGCCGAACTGAAAAAGGTGGATGAAGGAGACATTATGGGCGCATGGGGCGGGATCAGTACCCTCGGATTGGGGCTGAGCCTACTCTGGACGGAAGGTAAGAAGCGAGGTGTCGAGATCGGGAAGTTGCTGGAATGGACGAGCACGAACACCGCTGAGCATGCAGCACTAAATGCCAGGAAGGGAAGGATTGCGGTGGGCTATGACGCTGACTTTGTGGTCTGGGACCCGGAGGGACAATATACGGTGCGCAACCTCGCACAGTGCGTCAAACCCCTTGTCTAACTTCGCCTACAGGTCACCAAAGAGTCGCTCAACTTCAAGAATAAGCTGACACCGTACGAAGGACTTACATTGAATGGGAGGACCGAGAAGACCATTTTGCGCGGAAGAACAATCTTTGAGAGGGTGTCTGGGTTCAGTTCGGCAGGCCCTATGGGAACATTGCTCTAGACGAGCAAGAAACCAGATATATCCAAGCATGGGCATCTATAACGCGAGATCTGATGTATATCAGACGATGCACCGCGTTTGGCAATGTGAATATGGCTTCAAAGCATATTATTGGAAGATATAGAGGTCGCGAGGTGAGAATAGTACAAGTCCGTGAAGCTACACAAACAATCTGTCCATGCAGGGCCCGTTAGGCTACGGGCGGACGTAACGAACATAAAGCCACATACCTTCGAGTGTGGTACAGATGATCTGGTCGTGAGGATCGTGAAAGGTCATAACGTCGGCAATGGCAGCAACATCAAGCCTGCTCTGCCTCTGGGTCGTCTTCGTTGACTCGCAAGACTTTCACCCAGTCCTTATAGTTGAAGTTCCCCTGCCGATCCAAGAACGAACCCTTCAAGAACCTGTCAATCTGTCCACGAACGTCAGCTCGACTGCCTCTTCAACAAGAAACGGGAAACGCACCTCTCTTTGATCCATTCGATCCCCCGACTCGCTAAGCCACTTCCTGAGATCGTCTGCACGAACGCTCCCAGAGTCGTCCTCGTCAAACGATAGGAAAGCGTCGAGGAGCTCGCCCTCCGAGTCGAACTCGAATAACCGTTCGCCCATCATTGTGAGGAACATAGCAAAGTTGACTCCCCTGTCAGGTCCGTCCTCAAGCGACATGCCTCGCTCATGTCCCCCGGGTCGTGCACTGAGTAGTTCATCCATCATCGCTTTAGACGGCACGATCCCTGGCGTCCAAGCAACATAGCGTAAGGTTACGATGTATAAGTAGGGCTGCGAATGCACACACCTAAACTAGCGAAGGTCTCCTTCAAGTCCTGCTCGCTAATGACACCATCCCGGTTCTGGTCTGTTAATGAGAAAGCCTCCTTGAATTGTTGGATCTGCGGTGGTTGGAAGAGGGAGAATACTCCAGACGGTTCGCGCCGTGCACGGGATTTCTGGGATTTGGTGGATTTGGTGGGAGTGATATTAGGTGAGAGCGTTCCAGGGTATCGAGACATGTTGAGTCAAGGTGGATAGACAGCGGAGTTGAAGATCAGAGGTAAGAGTGAGAGGCTAAGAGCAGTTGCCGCGGCCAACGTCGTTTCAGACGGCAGTTCCCGTCGTTCAATCTATTTGACGTGTATGTTATAAGTACTGTACATTCCAATCGTACATTTACTTATGGCTAAGCTAGTTCTACTGATACATATTGCATATACGAGATCCCATTTCCAAAGAGAGGAAAGCTCCTCGTTGACAACGCAGGTTGAAAGTAGGAGCTGGAGCGGAGAACGACAATCGGCTAAGGGTAAGGATAAGTGGGCCTAGCACTACAGGAAACGTGTCAGTTACATTGGGAGTGCAATGCAAAAAGGATACACGTACCGTAAATCTCGTGGATAAGGCGAGGCCCCTTTCCTGAACCGCGTCCTTGACCGGCTCATATGTAGGCAAATCCACCAAGCGACGCCATTCTGGCCCCCAAAGGACGACCTCCGCCAGTGCGGGAAACTTGTCTTTATCATATGCGAGGGCGTGGCGCTTCACGTATTCCCATACGTCGTCATCGCCATTCACGACACTCTCATTCGGAGAAGCGTGCAAGTGAATGCGCTTGAGAGAATTGTGGATTCCCGAGAAACGAGGATTGGCGGCGAAGAAGACGTGGTAGTTGAGCTCCTCCACGTTCGGGCACCCTTCGAGTACGGACGTGAGGAAATCGTCGAGGAGGAAGTGCATGTGACGGCCGATTTCTACGCATAAGGCTTGATCGCCTAAGCATTCCCACAAGGTGGAGAAGGCGTAGGGATGGGGCATGGAGTCCACTACGAAATGGGTGAGGGCCGGGAGGGACCACATGGAGATCTGTCGCACAAACATGGGATTTATTCCCCGGACGCGCAGAACTTTGAGGTGAGGAAGGTTGAGCGAGGTCCTACGAAGGGAATTGGGCCACATATCTCCCGCGATAGAGAGGTATTCAAGGTTGGGGGCGAGGGGGAGGACGTCGTTGATGGAATTGATACCACCGGTGCGCGAAGCAAGGTTATGATGCCACCAATCGATGCGTCTGAGGGAAGGGAATGAGGGAGTGCTGATAGGAAATTCGAAGAGTGGTGCGTTGATGGTGCGCATTGCGGGGGGCGGACGAACGAGAATCTGGAGGCTGGGACAATGACTTAGGATGCTGATGGCGGGAATGGGATCGGATTTCGGGAAAGGGGTTTCGGAGAAGGCATAGGGAAGGTGGGCGCGTCGAACCCAGCGTCCGGGGGAAGGGAGGTCATCGATGCGGGTGCCGCGCTCGAGGGTGTGCTGTAAAGAGAGGGCGGCATGCCTGATGAATATATGCTCATACAGGAATTCCATGCTGAGTGCTCTCCACGTCTTGCAAACCAGGGCTACGACGGATTTGACGTCAAGACCAGAGTCGGATTTGAAGTTGACCGTCCCGAGAAAGCTGGGAAGGAAAGGCCGATAAGTGACGGGGTAGATATCGGTGCGCTCGGTAGCGTAACGAAGGATGATCGCCCATATTTCCGGAGGTAAGTTGGGGGTCACGGTGCGGGCACCGGTGTTGACGTTGTCGAGCATGCTATGATCTGTGCTTGCAAAGAGTCTGAGAGACCAAGCATCTCGCCGTTCTCGGCCTGGGCGGGGACGACGGTTGAGACTGAGAACCGGTCCGGCGGATGCCGTGAGACGGCGATGGCGGAGGCGCAGCAGCCTACTTGAGCAGTTTACCTTCTGTTTCTCTTCTGTCCCCCTCATCGTCGATCCTTTCTCATCCTCTCATGTTTCCATCTGCACTTCGCTCTGCGCAGGTCGCTCTCGCTCTCTCTGCTGTTTCCGTACTCGCTATCCCCTCTGCACCTCGCGCCACTACATGCAATGGCTCTTCCGATGTAGGTTCGCTTTCCCTGGTGGCTTTGCACTTGCTCACCATCTGCGCAGCTCTGCAATCGCAGTTACGGGAATGTCACCTTCGTCGGTGCACATGACTCCTACGCCGTCGGTGTCAACAATGGTGCGTTTATGTTCGTCGTCGGTTGACAGCTTATGTTGAACATTCTTCAAGCCGCCGTAAACCAGGACTACGACAGTGAGTCTCAGCCCGTTTCAACCTCTCAGAGTCTAACATATCCGGCAGTCACACAACAACTTAACGATGGCATACGAATGCTCCAAGTACAGGCCCACAACAAAGACGGGACCATTGAGCTTTGCCATTCTAGCTGCGTGAGCCAGTCCAGTTCTCCTACATTCCGACGCGGGATACTCATTCCCGAGCAGAGTCTCCTCGACGGTGGATCTTTGCAAGACTACCTCGGAACACGTCCGCCATTCCCTTTCATTGCTGTGCCTGACACTCACGCCCCGCATAGTGAAATCGTGGATGGATAGCAACACCAATGACGGTCTGAATCACACCCTCGTGCCTTAGACTCGACGGCTGACGACTCTATTTCAGTTGTGACCCTTCTCATCGTCAACATCGATGATCTCGCCGTGTCTCAGTTCGACACTGTCTTCAAAGCCGCCGGTGTCGACACCCTCTCCTACGCGCCGTCGTCGGCCACCACTACTTTTTCTAACTGGCCCACCCTCGGCGCCATGATTGATAATGGCACCCGTTTGGTCACGTTCATGGACGAGAAGGCCGACTTTACCACAACTCCGTACATCATCGACGGTGGGTCGTTTCATCCACCTCCCGACTTAGGCTCATGTTTTTCGGCAGAGTTCACCAATGTCTGGGAAACCGCTTACGATGTGACCGACACCACGTTCAACTGTGACGTTAACCGCACCAGAGGCGACACTTCCACTCAGATGTACTTGATCAACCACTTCCTTGATGAGGCGGGGATCTTTGGCATCCTCACGCCGGCCGTTGACAAAGCCAACACGACCAACGCGGTCAGTGGAGTGGGCTCTCTCGGTCAGCAAGTCTCCACATGCTCTGCCGCCAATGGACGCAACCCCAACTTCATGCTTGTTGACGTGAGCTCAGGTTTGCTACAAACGTCATAAGTTAGCTAACTCAGTCGATATAGTTCTATGAGTACGGCGGTGGTAGTGTTTTCCAAGTTGCGGCTACGGCAAACGGTGTCTCGTACAACCCTTCTACTCCCATCGCGACTCCGAAGACGTCTTCTTCCTCAAGCTCGTCTTCGTCGTCGAACTCCTCTGCGGCCAAGCCTACGCTTACCCGTGGAACATCAACTGGTGCGGTAGCAGGACTGGCGATCGTGATGGGCATGGTGCTCGGCGCTTCGAGCGTATTCTGAGCCCTGGCATAGCTCAACGGACTTGGACCTTAGGTTATTTCAGAGCACGGACTCGTAATTATCTGACCTCGCATTCTGTACGGTACATACTAGTACTACACGGCGTAGACGTGACGGACCACCATCTATGATCTTTTTGTGACTTCTCTGTGACCAGAACTACCAGTGTGATCTGTCACGGAATCACGGTCACTCATCAACGCGGAAAGTCCGTGTTGGGATAGAATTTGTGAGCCGCTTGCAGCGCAAAACACCTTCCGGAGACCGAATCTGCAGCAGATCCACCCACTTCCCCCTTTTCCCCCAAAATCATGTCTTTCCAGAACTTCAGGCTGGATGGCGGGGCGCCTTCGCAACCTTACCAGCAAGGAGGTTATCCACCTATCCCGCCCAACGGCGCCGACCCCCAATTCCAGCTTCAACTCGATGGCGCCTCGCGCGGCGCCGCGAGGGGGCCCTATGGCTCGGGCGATATGGACGATGGCTATACCCTGGTGTTCGAAAATCTAGACGCTTTCCAGGTGTGGAGGTTGAAGGAGGAGGAGGAGAAGGTGGTCGAGTTCGTTAAAGGCGATACGCATGGCTCAAAAGCCGTCCCCCCGCGATTCAAAGAGCACGTCAAACTGGTATGCGCCCGTCACTCGAGGAGCGGCAGGAAGAAGTACGTGAAAAAGTTTCCTGAACGCGTCCGGAAGGTGCCCAGTCGCAAGGTATGTGGAAGAATGCATGTTCTCTCTCTTCTTGCGAGGCTGATCGAGGGGTTTGCAGCTGGATGGCAAGGGGTGCTCTGCGTCTATCAGCTACAAAACCTACTTCAACACGGACGAGATTCGCGTCTGCTGTGAGTAATTTTGACCCAACTATGCCGTGTCCGATTCGCCTGACGCGCGTCTACAGACGTATCCCAGCACTCGCATGAGATAGGGACAGCCAACCTCCCCTATACGCGTCGCGGTCGCCGCCAGGCGGGCCGTCCCGAGGACGATCAGGATGCGTCGCAATCTGGAAACGCTTCTCTCCCAGGCGGGCCTCCTCCGCCCCAGTTCCAGCCAATGCCGGGCTCACCGCCAATGCGCGCGCACCCCCCTCAACATCCCGCCGGCTTCGCCTCTCCCTATCCTCATTTCCCCTCCATGTCCATGCCCGCGCCTCCCGGGCTCGGCGTTCCCATGCCTATGCCAGTCCCGCCCCCTCCGCCGCCTGGAGTGCCCATCGAGCGTCTGGAAAGAGAACGATGGGACCGCATGGAGCTTCTATGGCAGCACATACGGAACAGCGCGCGCGGGTTCGAGTATCCGGCGCCGTCGGTTGCGGCGCTCGAGAGCGTGCTGTTGCGTATGTACTTCGAGAGCCCGCCTCAACCTGCGCCCATGCCGATGATGGCCCCGCATCCCCACCAAGGACCTCCACCCCCGCACCAGAACGGAATGCCGCCGCCGCACCACCAGCCGCCGCCCCCTGTTCATCAAGAGCAGCCCCAACAGCCCCAGCAACCCCAAAACAACGCGGAGGACCCTCCCAGTAGCGGGAGCAGCGGTGAGGAGGGCGACGATTGAACGGCCGGGTGTTTTGTGCAAAGATCTACTCAGGACCCTTTTCGTGATTCAACCCACATATCAATATTTACGCGCTCTGCGCGATTCAAGGCTTGGTTTCCCCTGTTCAAGCAATATTTTACTGGTTCTTAGCATAGTGAATGTTCTTGTGTAGAATTAATGCAACAAACGTAGTTGGCTGTTTTTCCCACGGCTTCATTTTTCCGGACGTGCTTCAGTTTGCCCCTGGATGGTCTGACCTTTACTCTCACCTCCCACCCAACTCTAAACGCACCTCGTCGCGAACTTTTCTCTGAAAGTCTCTGGCACCATGACGTCGTCCCTTCGCAACTCGCTTCACAGGCGGAACCACAAAGAACGCTCTCAGCTCGCGCACCGTTCGCGTCTGGGCATCCTCGAAAAACACAAGGACTATGTTCTCCGCGCGCGGGATTATCACTCGAAGCAGGACAGGATCACCCGCCTGAAGCAGAAGGCGGCGGACAGGAACAAGGATGAGTTCTACTTTGCGATGAATCGGCAGAAGACTAAGGTGCGTCGCGTGTTTTGCTGCACTTCGAGCTTGCGGGCTGAGGAGATGGGTTAGGGTGGTGTGCATGTGCAGGATAAGGGGAACGTTGCGCTTCCTGTCGATATGGTCAAGATCCTTAAGAGCCAGGACGAAAACTACATTCGGACGATGCGAACGGCAGGTCTGAAGGTGCGTTCTCTCCGTCTCTCCTTTGCAAGCACTTCTAGATATTGGTATGTAAAGAAAATTGAGAAGCTGAAGGGACAACTGAGCGCTATGGCGGATCTCCTGACACCTGGCTCGATTCGACGCCGAGGATGCTGGCGATACTTTGGAGGAGGAAGAGCTGAAAACCTTGCGGGAGGCGGGCGTGATTGCGGGACCGTCTTCAAGCAGGAAGAAAGGCTCAAAATCCGCTGCCAAGCATATCATATTTGCGGAGACCGAGGACGAAGGTACGTCTATCATACCACTGTCTGACCTACCGGTAGCTTATCGGTTCACAGCGCGAGAGTATGCCGCCTCACGAAAGGCGAACGACCGTCGCGGCGAGGGGGAAATGGATGTGGACGTTCCAACTGTGGATGATCTCGGATGGAAGTCACCCGATGACGGGAAAAACAAGAACAAAGGAAAGGGGAAGGCCAAAGGTGGTGGTTCAGCCGTGGCTTTGGCATCGGCGGAAAGTGAGCGGCAGCAAGCGGCAGCGGTACGTTGACTATCACTGTGTTCAATCGCTCGTCTAACCTGGGGACAGACGAACCGTACGCGCCTGCTGAAGGAGCTGTCGGCACGGCTACATCGAGATCGGATGCTACGCTACGCTGAGCGGGAGTTGGAGATGCAAAAGCTGCTGATGGGTAAAGGAGGATCGAAGAAGATCAAGGGGTTGGAGAAAGTGGAGAACGAGGAGGATGAAGAGGACGAGGACGAGGACCGACCGCAAAGGAAGAATGAAGGGGCTAAGGACGAGAAGTTGTACAAACCTCGGGTGTTCAAATGGCGAGCGGAGAGGAAGAGGTAGCGATCTTTCGTAGTGGGACTAGTAAATCGTAGCTGAGTTATCGGAGAATGATGTCACCACGCTCGGGTCCTCGGCCGTCGTTTCCTTCCTTCCTCTCTCCACAAGACTCGCCCATCTTTCCATATCTACTCTATTCGCCATGTCCGCCTTGAGCATCGCGAAGCAGGCCCTCGGTCGAGAGAAACCTCGCGTGAGCTTCTCGTTTCAAACTCCTATTACGCGCACCCCTTTCTCACCCGTCTGGCCGATATCAGTCTTCCGTCACCGAATGGGTCGACATCTTGACCTCTGCGAGCTACGACGACGAAGTCTACGACGGGTGCGCACCCCCTTCAACCCGCATTCGAGTCCTACACTGACCTATAGCGAACAGAATACCAGAACTGATCGATTCAATCGATCTCCAAGCCTCGGGGTAAGCTCTGTCTTCCCTGATCACGCTCGGTTCTCGCTCACGGGTCGGTGGACAGTCCTGCTGAGGTTTCGCGCGCGATTCGGAAGAAGATCAAGCATGGGAACACGCACCAGCAATACCGCGCATTGGTGGTCAGTTCGCGTTCCCTTGTTCATCAAACGGACCCACAGAAACCTTAACGGTGACGTACAGATCCTACACGCGTTGGTGGAGAACTCGGGACACAAGTTCCAAAGTGAGTATTCCCCTTCCATCTTTGCTTGCAAGAATTACAACCTCTGTCTATGGATAGCCTCATTCGCAGATGGTCAACTCACAGACGCAATCCGGCACCTCGCAACAGACTCCTTGACCGATCCAAAGGTCAAAAGGAAGGTCATCGCCGTCCTCGCCTCTTGGCACCGTCAATTTGCGCAGGATCCCAGCATGCATCAGGTCGCGGGCCTTTATCGGCAGGTGAAGCCCGCGGAGCCTCCACGCCGGCCGCAGGTCGATCGGCATGCCATTGAGGAGCGCGAGGCCGAGGCCGAGCGGAAACGAAAGGAGGAGAAGGCGGCCAAGGAGGAGGCGAAGCTCAAGGCGCGGCAAGATAAGGAAAAGTCGAAGCTGGAGGAACAGGCGAAGAGGAAGAGGGCGAAGGAGAGTCCGAAGGTTGGTCCCCGGAAGGCGTTCAACTTTGAACAGGTGCGCTCACTCCTTGTACTATAATGTCAGCACGGGCTCATGCACGATGACATTTAGGAGCGACCGCAGGTATTGAACGCCATCGCGGAGGCTTCGTCTGCCGCTAGCAACCTTATCAACGCAATAACAGTACTCTCGTCCCCCCTTTCTACTCAAGGCCAGTACTGACCAGAATTCAGCTGGTCAACACTGAACATGACAGTCTTCTAACCAATGAACGGGTGCAAGAGTGTTTGACGAAGGCTAAATTGGCGCGGAAACCCATCGTCCGCTATATTCAGGTGCATCCAACCCGTCATGTCCTCCGCGCCTCTCATCCTGGTCGTATAGCTCGTCGAGAACGAAGAGCTCATTGGCACTTTGATTGAAACTCACGAGCGAATCAGTGCAGCGGTGGAGACCTACGACAAGGTACGTTTTCCCGTTTCAAAACTACCCTCGGCGCTCACACATTTTTGGCTTCGTGTAGCTGTCTAATCCCGACGTCACTGAGCAAGACGTGGACGACGTATCGAAAGGACTGGCAGCGGCGCAGATTGACGACAGCGATGTACAAAGGCTACAGGATAAACAACGAGCTGCAGTCAAACGCGCTGCAGGCCGACGACAACCTCTCATAGATGGTGGCGACGATGGTGGTGGTGGCGCAACTGTTCCATCTCATCTCCATCCAGACCTACAGGATCTCAGTTTTGGTACACTAGGGTCAGAGCAGAGGTACGATAAGGCATCCTAGCAAGCATATATCTGTCGCTGACCCCACCCTTTGCAGTGATTTGCCCCCGCCTATACGACCAACCTCATTCGGTTCCTCCGACGAGGAACATCGCCATGGGTCATTATCGGATTACAGCGATTACGAGTCGTCCGACGAGGAAACGCACCAACGCGCTGGGCCGTCCACGTCCGCCCAGAAAACCATACGTTCACGCCGCCGCCCCCGAGGCTAAGAATGGCGTCCCAGTCGAGGATCCATTCGCTGACCCGTTCGCCGACTGAGTAATCAAAGGGACTCTGGCACTGGGAGGAGTGGATTATGCGGCTGTATGAAGTGGCATTTACGGTGTGTGTACGATCTGCTTGATTATGAATATGCGTCAAACCGACGGGAAACGCCAATGGAGAAGACCTCTGTTCATTTCCAACATACTACGTCTCTACTGCTGTCGCCGAGCCAGAAGGGTTTGAGGACATTGGGAAGATCGAGTCCGACCACCTCTCCGGCCTCGTCGAAACGGACCCCATTCTCGAGAAGAGCAATGATGAGGCGCGGAATCGCCGCCGCTGTGCCGTTGAGCGTGTGGACAAAACGTATCGCGCCGGAATGGGTTGGGGGTTCTGCCTCAGGGGCGGCTGGTCGGTATCGTATGTGCAGACGGCGCGCCTGGTAATCAGTGCAGTTCGACGTGGACGATATCTCGCCCCATCCCCCGCGTCCGGGCATCCAAGCCTCCATATCGTACTTGCGGTAGGCACTCGCCCCAAGTTCTTCGGTAGGCATGTCAAGTACCGCTAACAGTGAAGTGAGCATCAGGTGAGAACATAACCATAACAAGACACATACCGGAAAGGGAACCTCAAGCTCTCGAATATTTCGATTTGTATCTGCTTCATTGTATCCATCATCTCCTCGCTCTGCTCTGGCGTCGACACGATGAACATCTCCAGCTTGGTGAACTGGTGCACGCGGTAGAGCCCGCGCGTGTCAGCGCCACCTGCACCAGCCTCAGCGCGGAATGCGCGTCCAAGACCGACGACTTTACGGGGGAGATCCTGAGATCGGAAGACTTTGTTCGCAAACATGCCTGCGAGGGGGATCTCTGCCGTTCCTGCCAGAACAAGCTCTGGAGAATCTGCTGAGCCGGCGAGATGGTACATTTGTGAGACGGGAGGGTCCGCGGCGGGGTCTCTGGGCTGGAAGCCGCAGCGACTGGCGATGTCCGTGCGCACTACGTCGGGGGTGGTGACGGGTGTAAAGCCGTGTTTTATTGCGACGGCCAGGGCGTAGTTGGTGAGGGCCATTTCGAGGAGAGCCGGCTTCGTTCTTGAGGTAGTACCACGAGGACCCGGTGACGATAGCGGCGGACTCGAGATCGAGAAGGTCGAGGGTGTGGGCGATAGAGACGTGATCTCGAGAGGGTGAGGCTGGAAAGGTGCAGGTCCGTGAGTAGAGAGTGTTGTCGCGTTGGTTTCGGGGCCGAGGGGAGTGGCAGGGTGGGTGTCGTTGGGGACGGCTATGGCCAAATTGAACAGCTGTTCGTCAATGCGATGAAGTTCGTCCTCCAGCCGTGATACGTCCGTCTTGAGAGTTTTCGCCTCTGCAAGAACGGCATTCCGCGCTGAAGGATCCTTCGCGGCCTCGCGAACACGCGCACCGACCAGGGACTGGGCATGACGTTTCGCGTTCAGCGCGGCGGACACATCCTTCCACTGGCCATAGAGTCGCTCGATGGACTGTATAGCGCCTGTGGGTAGGTTGGCTCTGCGATTGAATGCGTTGTGCGATTTGTAAACCGCATTCTCGGAGATGCCGCGGTAGTCTGGTCGCGGTTTTGGGCCAGCGAAGATGTGAACTGCTCGGGTTTGGAGGAGTAGCGCCTTCCAAGCTATGCCTAACGGACTGTGTCGGTTAGGTTTATGAGGCGAGTGAGGGTACCCACGGTAGCTTGGCAATGGGGTGCGGTGGCGAAGGAGTGAGCGTGCATTTCGAAGGGAAGTGTTCATGAGAAAGACGCGTCGGCGCGCGTCACGGGTTTCGGCGCGTCTCTCATGTTGTCCCTCCACCGCCAAAGGCAAAACACCCGTAATCGGGACAGACGCCCCATACGAACTCCCATGGTGCGCAAATTGGCTTTTCTACGCGCTATAAACCCGTTGACGCGTCCGCAGGGTCGAGAAGTTCCGTCCGAACGTGCTGGATGACGTGGTGGGGAACACGGACACGATTGAACGACTGAAGGTCATCGCACGGGACGGCAATGTCCCACATCTTATCATTCTGTGCGTGCTTTCACCTCTATGTGCTTTCTCGACTGCTTACGGGAGTTCCAAACCTAGGGAATGCCCGGTATCGGCAAAACTACAAGTATCCATTGTCTGGCGCATCAACTGTTAGGAGACGCGTACAAAGAGGGTGTGTTGGAGCTGAATGCCTCCGACGAACGGTGCGTGGAACGCCTTCCGACCTGTGGCGCATCTTAACAGGATTCTTTTGCAGAGGTATCGATGTGGTCAGGAATAAAATCAAGACGTTTGCTCAGAAGAAGGTCACCTTGCCACCCGGCAGACACAAGATCGTCATCCTCGATGAGGCGGACAGGTGCGTAGTGCGCGCATATGATCCGAGCAACCACCCTGACACGCGCCTACAGCATGACTGCGGGTGCTCAGCAGGCCCTCAGGCGGACGATGGAAATCTATTCAAACACAACACGTTTCTGTCTAGCATGCAACATGTCAAATAAAATCATCGAGCCCATACAAAGTCGATGCGCCATCCTGCGATACGCCAAACTTCGGGACGCGGAGCTTCTCAAGCGTCTTTTGGAGATATGCGAGTTGGAAAAGGTGGGCCGTGGTTGCCATGTGCTGAGCGTCACTGACGAGCGCGCCACAGGTCGAGTACAACGATGACGGTCTGACGGCGCTCATATTCACCTCGGAGGGAGACATGCGCCAGGCGATTAACAACCTTCAGTCCACTTGGTCCGGGTTTGGCTTCATCTCGGGGGACAACGTATTCAAAGTGTGCGACCAACCGCACCCGATCATCGTCCAAACTATCATCCGTGCTTGTTCCAAGGGCGATATCGAGCAGGCCATGGAGAAACTGAACGAGCTGTGGGAACAGGGGTACAGTGCGGTCGACATCATCGTCACTATATTCCGTGTGGTCAAGACGTTTGACGAGTAAGGACGCCGCCGGCACCTATATCTGTCCTTCTAACTTAGCTGTCTTCTAGGCTCCCCGAGTACACAAAATTGGAATTCATTAAGGTGAGCTGCTTTTGTTTTCCCCCTGTCTTTGTCACTCAGCCACCGTCACAGGAGATCGGGTTCACGCATATGCGCATCTTGGAGGGCGTCGGGACCCTAATACAGCTTGGTGGGCTGATGGCGCGACTGTGCAAACTGGTGCGTTTTGTGTTCTCTGTCCCCGCTTCGCGAGTCCCGGCCGCGGCTTACACAGGGGTTGCAGAACATGAAACCGGAGCTTTTCAAGTTCTAGTGTGGGATGCCCGTCTAGAACTCGTTCCCCCATTATCTCTGCTACTGTATCCATAGCTTCCCATCAATGCATGTTTCGTCATACCTTGAGCGTGACGCTTTGACGCAAGGGTACGTGCTAACGGTGGCGGCGAGGGCTGATGAGTGTACGGTAGGGTGTGAATATGCCTAAGAGACCATGTCTTCAAGGTCGGTCTGCGCACCGACTGCGTGGCTCAGAACAATATGATCCCCAAAAGAGTATGTTTTTCCCATCTATCGATTATTGCGTCATTTGGCTATTGGTCTGCTCTTTGTCATCTTCTGCCATGTACATCCTGCTCGTCGTCGACGGGCTCGTTCTCCAGCTTTGCTCTCACATCTACATTTGCACGACATGACGACCGCGCAGGAGACACCCGTCGCACGGCGACTAAAACACATCAAACATATCATCATCGTGCTCTCTGGCAAAGGCGGCGTCGGCAAATCCTCCGTCTCCGCGCAGCTCGCGCTCCCTGTACGCATCTGCGCCCACGGCGCGTTCGGCATCCTCGATGTCGATCTCACAGGGCCCTCGATTCCGCGCATGCTCGGTCTTCACGGGCACGGCGTACATCAAAGCAGCGATGGCTGGGTACCGGTGTATGCGGATGGGTCAGGGGCGCGCCTCGCGTGCATGAGCGTCGGATTCCTATTGAAGAAGAAGGATGATTCGGTCGTTTGGAGAGGGCCGAAGAAAAACGCGATGATCCGACAGTTTTTGAGCGATGTGCGCTGGGGCGAGCTCGATTATCTGGTCATCGACACGCCTCCTGGTATATCATTTACTCATCATCTCTTCATACCGCTCATTCATTCACGGCTGTGTACAGGCACGTCGGACGAACATCTGTCGCTCATGGAACACATGGCACCGTGCACGACCGGTTATCGTCGGTCATCGTGACGACCCGCAGGCGGTCGCGCTCATGGACGCGGTGAAGTGCCTGTCATTTACGCGCGCGGTGTCGTTGCCCGTGCTGGGGATTGTGGAGAACATGAGCGGGTACGTCTGCCCATGCTGTGGGGAAATCAGCAATGTGTTTCGACGGGTGGGAGGCCAGGCGATGGCGACGCAGGAGAATGTGCCGTTCTTGGGCAGCCTGCCGGTGGACACGGAATTGGTCACTTTGTTGGATGCGGCGGAGGCGGAGGCGGATGACTCGGAGCCACCACGAACAAAGACGCATCCTCCCGATGCGGCCACTTTCGAGCTCCTGGAACGGTACCAAAAAAACCTCGTCGGCCAGCTGTTCATGGCCATCGTCGAGGGTGCGCTCCGGACGATCCCGAAGGTGGAGGAGAGTTCCCGGTGACAGAAGCCGCGGTCTGTAACCTCATTGTATTGTCCTACCGTGTACTCGTACGTTGCTGTGAGACAGATGAAACCATCGCGCTCGCCCTCGGTGGCGACCTTCGACTTCTCCGAAGTCGTAACTAGGTATGAATTTAACCTCGATTTGTGGCCGTCTGGGGTCGGGTCAAGCGGGGGTAGGGAGCCTTTCAAGTTCCGAGGCCGACACAAAGTGGAAGACCGGGGCCATGAATGTTACCGAAAGAACTAAATGATGATGATGGAAGATGATCAAGCAGAGTTGATATCGAGGACGGTCGGGATGAGTTGCCGCGGGTGACCGGCTTGGCCTCGTGTTGGCCCAACTGGCGTTCGTCTTGCCTCCTCAATTTACTTTACATAGCTCTCCGTCCTTTCCTTTCCCTCCTTCGACCACCACCGTCTCTCAATGAACTGATGCCATGGCCCCTCCTCGCCTCGCTCCATTCATCTAGCATCCACTTCCCTGCCACTTTCTCCTCAACATTCATCCTAGTTTTCACTCCATTTATACATCCGTCATGCCTCCGCTGTCTCCCCAATTTTCTCCGCCGTCCGTCATCACAAACCGCTCGAGAACCCCCGCTGCATTCCACGACACCGCCGTCGATCCAATGCCCGTCATTTCTGAAGGTCCGTCCTCTTACTCTCCACCACCTTCTTCGGCGCAACCGTCCACCGACCGCGTCTTCTTCCACCACAGAATTCCAGCCCGACTCCCCTTCCACCGCCGGGCCTAGCACTCTTCGTGGCATCTCGCCCTTGGATGACCAGTCCGAATCGATTTCTCGTCAGGCCTTCCGTCGACGCTCCAGCCGGCTGGAGCAGTGGCTGGAGGCCCAGTTTTCGGCGCCGTCGAGCGCGGCAGGGGTCAAGCCAGGCACATGCGGAGGAGATGGATATCTGACCCATCCGGGGATATATGCGTCTCGAGCGAGAGAAAATGACGCCGATGAACTTTCTACGCTCGATTCTTTCGTTCTTGTTGACGAACACACCTCCGGCTCTCCGTCCCGACTTGACTTGGACGACGTCTTTCGGGTGGGTTCTCCTCACGTGATCCGTCCCTCGTCGTTGCAATAAATCTCACCGATCGTAACATAGGCCGTTGATATTTCCTCGTCCCCGCCCCCCGCACGCCCCGCCCCCGCCTCCGTTCCCGCCCCCACAACCCCAACGCGCCACCACTCCGCCGTTTCCCTCCGCAAATTCCGATTCTCACTCTCCCCCGCCCGTCTCCCCCCCGCTTCTCTCCGCGACCCCGCTTCACCCACCGTTTCCCGTTTTACCCGCCCGGATACTGCAATGGGCCACTCCCGTGGCCTCTCAGCCGACCCTGCCCCAGATTACTCCCTCTCTCAAGACGGTCCGTCCACGCCACGCACCTCGCGCTCGGGCTGGAAATTCAGGCGTGCCGCCGTCCTCGGCGCGTTCTCCTCCCCGCAACCTTCCACTTCGACATCGAGCTCCAGCCCCGAGCCCGCGTCTTCCTCCGACATGCTGAACATCGCCAGGCCCAGCTTTTCCTCCTCTCGGACATTTTCCTCAAGTAACACGGGCACTTCCACCGAACTTTCCACGCCGCATAAGCGGACGAGGACTCCCAGTCGGAGCTCCTCTGCCACCCGTTTTAAGGCTCCTTCTCCCTCTTTGTGGTCCTTGCCCCTCCACGCGTCCCACATGAACGACCCTCCGGGATCCGAGACCATGCTCGCGTCGGAAAAGCCGGGATCCATCCGAATACCGTTCATGCTCAAAACGCCCGTCGCCACCTCTCCCACTCTCCGCCATGTCCCCAGCATGCTCCCGCTCCCCAGCAACAGACGGAAGAAGAAACTCGTGATCAGCGGCATCGCCATGAACGACAACCACCGCGTGCAGAATGTGCGGCGATGGTGCGAGGTACGTACGCGCCGACGCCACCACACGTTCCGCCTCGTTGACGTATTCCTTACGCGCGTTTGCGTGCACAGACCTTTGGCGAAGTCTATCAAATCTCGCGCGTGAAGAACGGCGACCTCCACGTGGAATTCCGCAAGGCAGAGGTCGCTGACACGGTGCGCCTTTTTTCTCCTAATAATATCGATCCTCGGGCGCATGGCTGATCGTCGCTCCCTATGCATAGGTGTGCCGACTAAACGCGCGCGTGTACATTGCCGACGTGGGCAGTGTCGTCTTATCTTGGTATTCGGGCAAGAAACATTGACTGCATTTTACGATTTTTTTTTGGTGCGTGCGACTCGCGAACCATGTCTGGTCGCCATCCTCACCCATCCTTCCTTTCCTCAGGTGTTTGGACATTGAACGATTTCTTTTCCTCCCTTGTCGCCTTCACTGTATTTTTTGCATTTCCACGACCGCACTATGACCGCGCCATGCCCCATTATGACCCCCTCCGCCCTCTCTCTATGCTGTCACGTAAGTCTCATTTCCACGTTCTCACACTCGATGCTTCGGTTCTCATCGTCGAATTTCCAGCCGCCCCCATGCAATGTCACCTGCCCCTTGTTCTCGTCCCCGTCCTTGCCCTTACTCTACCTCCTTGCACATTGCTTTCCCCTTTTGCTCCCTGCTATACATAGTTCGACGTTCCCTTCCGCCACCTTTCCATCGTTAATTCCCGCAGGCATCCCACCCTTTTTGCTTCCATCTTCACGCCCACCGTCCACGGTTACGTCCTACACGAATCGCATCCTCGATACCCCCCGTCTTGTCCCTCGGTCCCGTCCGCCGAGTCGCGTGTTCGATATATAGTATAGCTAGCTGCCCCTCTCCCTCCGAACTCGCTGTGTATCTTACTCATTCTACTCCCCGCAGTGCCTGCGTTTCGCATCTCGATATAAACGCTGTACATATCTCACTTCCTCGCACAATACCCGAGACCTGTGAACAACTCGATTAACAAATCCCCATGCCATCTGTCCGACCTTCGTCGTTTCCCTCCGTCGACTCCGCCCTTCAAATACATGCTTTGAAGTGTACGACGCTGATTCAGTCCTGATGTCGTACCACTCACGTAAGTACTTCTAGCGGACTTGCCGAGGGCAGCCAAGTTGTGTAACGACGTCCCGACCCCGCGCGAGATGACGCTCATGACGTCCGCGGAGTCCGTTCGTCAGATCTATGGCCGAACAAACTCGTTGCCCTTTCCGTAAGACGACAATCTTCGCCGCGGCATCGAGTCACACGACCCGTTCGTACGGATTTTACCTCACGATGACCTACGATGACCTACGATGACCGACGTTCATTAACTCATTGGTTCGAGCAAACACGGCGTGCGCGTAAAATCCCCCGCGGCACCCACGACTCGCCCACACCACTGTCACCACACCCCTTGCGTCAATGCGACGATCTCGAAAGATCCTTCAGATAGGCGTTCGTACCTTGCGATCGGCGGTCGATAGCGGTGGTGGTTCTGCATCGTGCGCGAAGATCCGGAGGGAGGTACGTGCACACGATACCGGCGATGCGGACTCGCGGAGGCATGGCCACAAAATTGTTTGTTGGCGAATTATTGCTGGTCCTGGTCCTGGCGGTGGACAACCTCCCGGTGCTAATCGATGAATCCGACGCTGGTCATATTCGATTTGATCTACGGGGCCAAATTGTCGTGGAGGATGGAGATGAGAAGGGCGAGAAATGATGATGTGTACCAATGTCAATGATGTTTTTGGATGCAGGTGTATGTGGTGTGGTTATCAAAAAAAGTCTGAAGAAGTGCGATGCTAAACGATTTCAGGCCATTAAATGCTGTAAAATGCAAAAGGAGGAAGGAAGAGATAAAGGAGAGAAATAAGGGGAGGAAGATAGGAAAAAATGAGAGTATGGGAGTAAACCAGTCAGAGAAGCGTCATTGAAAACAAAGTTGGAAGCGAAAAAAAGTTACTTTTGGCGGCCGACTGGTCCTGCCCAATCCGACATAGGTGTCCGGGAGCATCTACGCAGCACCGCTTCCACCATCGCATCCCAGCCTCTGCACTGGCGAGATGAAGTCGGCGACGCAGTTTACCGGAGAGAGACCGCAGTACCATTGGTCTCCCCGTATGGACGGGAACGACGCCTCTCCGAAGTACCGGCATGAGCATCCGACCGTGGTGCACGAGCCCCGCCACCCGAAGACATGTGGTTCATTCCGTGAAACATGGCATTCACGTTCTGGGTGCCAGCAGCTTGTGGTGCAGTCATAAATGCGGCAGAAGCGTGGTGTGATCCGACGCCATGCATGGGGAAGGAGACCGGGGGAGGGTACCATCCCATTGGAACTTGGGTGGCCATCGGGTAACCGCGCACCATCTGCGGCACTTGAACAGGAGGGTACGCGTAGGTGTAGGCTGGCCAAGAGCTTGGTGCCATGGGCGATGCAGAGGCTGAAACTGTCTGGTCCGATGTCATAGATTGCGAGGGAGCATATGACGGCGTGGCCATGTATTGGGTGAGAGCATCTGGTGGGTAGATGGGTGTATAACCATGCTCGCCGTGGGTGAACCCCGTAGGAGCCAAAGGAGCCTGGCGCTGTTCTTCCCCTTCAGCATCTTGAGAGGCCTGGAACTTATCGCCATTGGGTACAGGGCCCGGCGGCGCCATGACCGGGTATGCATGGTAAGGCATATACTGCTGGAATTTTGACGATGTTAGCTTCACGATGAAGGTCGAATACAAAAGCACGGACCTGCCAGTGGTACGCAGGGGGTGTAACAGTCGACGGACTGTTTCCTTCATGCGATCCAGGAGCCGGTTGAGGAATCACATGTCCTGGCGCATACGTCGAGGGAAGAGGCATTGGGTATTGGTACGGATGTGCGAGCCAAGGATGGGAAGCATAATATCCAACATTGTTGACGGGATAAGCGAAGGTTGACTGGGAAGGCATAGGTGCCATGGGGTAGGAAGGAGTGTGGGGGATGTCTAAGGGGGACGTCTGGGAAACGAAGGACGGGTCCGAGGTATGAACATTCGGAGCCGTCCGAGGACGGGAATCAATGGACCCAACGGGGCTGGAACTTGACTGAACGCTGAAAACGTCACTGCCATCTGTGCGCGTAGATCCACGTATTTGGACGGGGCGCTCAACGAATTCCCGGTTAGACGGTTGTACGGTACCGCCCTGTCCATGAAATTCGAAGTCAGGACGGAACGTGCGTTGGCGCTGGTGCTGGTGCTGGTTCTGGTATCTTCCTCGGTCATTTCCACCATACCTAAAGAAAGTGCGCGGAGGATGACTTTCGCGGATTTGAACTCGGATCTGCCGTCCCTCGTACACGCGATTATGCTGAATTGCAACGATGAGACGTCGAAACAAGTATGGCAAGAAATTACACGCACCTCTCTCAAAACTGCACGGGAAGAGGAGTGGGTGTCTTGGTATTTTACGAAGGCGAACGCAGATTTCTTGTGAACTAGATGTGAAAGTCATGAGCGCAACCCAGGAAAAAACAGGGAGACAGCGTACCAGGACGGATGAACTTGACGTTCTCAATGGGACCGTATTGGCCGAAAACTGTCCTGACCCTACCGTCATCCCAAGCGTTCGGACCAAACATTTCCATACCGCCTATGAATATGGTGGTTGGATCGAACTTTTTATGGCCAGCGTAGAACTCTCCACGGTGAGTCAAGGAGGTATCATCTTCCCCTTCAACCTGGATTGCGTGGAAGACCTGAGGACAACCGAACCCGGAACCGATCGGAGTGACGAGTTCGCTTCCAGCGTCTGGCGTTAACAACATGGGGTCCTCAAGGGTAGTTGCCCTTGCCATCGGCATTGATTCGATAGCCGTGGTGAGTGACTGCATAGAAAGGGCTGGGGGCTGGGATGGAGCAACCAGATCAGGGGTTTTATCACCATCGTCGGAGTCAACCGATGCTCCTGCGGTTTCAACCTCGGATATTGTGGACTGCACAGGGTCTGTAGTCGACATCGACCTGAGATATGTATTAATGTCAAGACTTTCGCGATAAGAAACCCGACTTACTCCTTGGTCATGGAAAGACAGCGGGCACCTAGGCGACGATCCAACGACGGACGATGTGCCACCTCATATCGACCTGTATCTTGCAAAGGAATGGTAGGAAGCAAAGGAGCTTCATGACCAGGGAGACTGGGAAGAAAGGATCGGGGGGTTTGTGGGCTCCGAAAGGCGGTGGGAGAACTAGGCATGCTAGACGAGGTTTTGAAGTTAGGGGGTGCGACCGACCATTCGCCATAGTTGGCGACTCCGTCGGACTCGTCAAGAAGCGTGTCAACAGAGGAGCCGAAGGCTGCCCCGCTACCTGGGCGGGATGGGAGCCGAGAAGATGAAGATGAGCTGCCCTTCACGTTTGCGGAGCACGTTCCGGTAATAGAGTCCATGGTGAATCTCATAGGGGTTAACTGGATGGGTCGGGTGTGAGGGCCAATGATACCAGACTGTCCAAGTGGGGAGGGCCAATGAAGAGGAGTTCCTGTGGAGCTGTAGTGCTCGCGGCGCGACGGCGTCGAGAGAGGCGATCGTGTGGCAGGATCGTATTGAGGTCCGCCGGAACGCGAGCCAGCGTTATGCGCCCATGACACCGACAGATGGGGCACTGTACGAAGAGTCTGTAACGTATGTGAGAAGAGTAACCAGAATGTGTGAAATGACCAACCATAAGGGCGGACATGCAGTCGTCGCGATGCTCCCACTTGGCCTCCCAACAGCCATCGTCCATTCCTGGAGCCCTGTCTGCGTCATGAGGCGGGGGGAAACGATGTGCTAAAAGGTTGATCTGTTGATCACAAACGAAGATTGTGCTGAGGTAAACGACGTACTGCTGTCGGTCACTTCGCTACGCTGGTATGGTTTGAAGTATTCGATAGGGCCAAAGGCAGAAGCGAGATCGTGCATAGTCTAGGACGCAATCAACCCCAAACTGGACGAAAGAGATGCGTGAACGAGATTATACCTGTGCATCGTATTGAAGGGATGCCGCAGTGAAAAGCAGACCTTCCTCCTGAGTACCTGCGGTGGATCGGCGCGGTCCGTCGGTAGACCGGTCGTCAGATTGGCATGCCTCCGCGTTGTAGAGTACTGTGATATACCTGGTGGAAGTCATGGATTTAGTGTCGAAAAGAATGGTAGTAATCTGGGAGACCCACTTGGCCGCGCGCCGTCTACAGAGCTTCATAGCTTTGGCGGGCTCGATGGCCACGGCAGTACCGGCGATGAAAGTGTCGGGATGAACTTCGGTAGGTGCTCTATGGACAGTTGGTCAGACCATGGATGCATTTATGGAATCATGGAAGAAAACCCTTACTTGTACGATAATAGTAACGCCCTGAGAGAACGCGCCTGCTCAAAGCGCAGGTTGCGACCCATGAAGGGCCCGGGTGGCTGGTCGCGAAGAGTGGATATGAGCTGAGCAGCGGACTCTGAGTTCTGGAAGAAAAGTGCGGTTAGAGAGTGGATATATGCGCCAAAGGCGGTGATATATATAAATATACCTTGCACTGAACGAAGGCGCATGCGCCGCCGCGGTTGTCGCGGATGACCTTAACCTGGTTGATATCCGTGTAGACGGAGAGATAGTCCGTCAACTTTTGGCTGATCTCCGCGTGGTCCACGTCGGGAGGCAGGCTATTGAGAACGGCGTGAGTGGAGGACATGGTAGATTGAAAAAAGAGAGAGTAAAGTACCTGCCGACGAAGACGCTGGCGTCGTGAGAGATCCTGTCGTCGTTTTTTGTTGGGGAGAAGGAGTGAGGAGGAGGATGAGTAACATCCGCCGATGGAGCGAGCGTTTGAACAGATGGGCCACGGGTGGCCGAGGTAGAATCGGGAGGAGAAGAGAGAAGAGAGTCGAAGCGAGTGCCCCATGTTCTGGTTCCGGAGAGGGACTTTGTGGACATTGCGAACGGCGAGGGTAGACGGGGGGCACTGGGAAGTAGAAATGGCGAGGTGAGAGAGAAGAGGAAGAAGGAAAGGAAGGAGATGATGGGAGAACGCGTGGGGGGAGTCCTGTTAGGGATGGAACGTTGCATTCGATTTGCCCACTTCTGCTCGGATCCCCGCCTCTTTCCCATCGGTCAAATCCGTGGAATTCATTCGCGGTCATTGCCAGCAGCAGCGCCAGCGCCAGCGCCACCATCCGAGGCCTCTCCTTCGATCGTCCGTTCCTTCGCGAGCGTGCACAGAACCTTCGCCCGACGTCGTCCACAATCCGATCCAGCGCGTTTCTCTTCCCCGTTCCCGTTTCGAAGACACCGACGATCGTGTGCAACCCGTCGTTCATCCCGCTCTTCATTGCCGCATTCGTCAACTTGCCGGTCTTCTCTTATGGTCGAGAGCGTACTTGACGTGTCCACGTGCAGATCCTCTTCCCGGGTTTGACTCACCGTGCTCGTCGCGAGTAGCAAAGCGTTGACCGTCGTGGGCCATAGAAGCAGCCATGCCCCGGCAAGCTGGGACAACCTCAGCCGTGCCACCACGGAGAAGGAGAAGCCCATTTAACCATGTTTATCCCCTATTTGGATTCGCCGCTGGAATCGCTCGAGGCAATATCGTTGACGTCCAGGCCGCTTCCCGATAGCCAAAACAGTATCATTTCATTTATCTAAATGAAAAGTCCAAGATGGGCAGGATAAGCGCAACACCAACGGGTCAAGTCAACGTACATCATACCATTGTCCAAGAGTGGAAAACCGCTGCCTTGAAATGACCGTCAATTTCAAGCCAAGTCGACGGAACTCGGCGCGCAACGCGCGTCACATCACGGGGAGAGATGTCACTTCCCGTGACCACTCGCGACGCGATTCCGACGCTCTTCCCCACGGCAAGTCCTCCTTCACAAACGCTCTAGCGGTCCCCTCACCCTATTTCTACCCTTCATCTTGTATAGTCCGCTCTGGTGCCCCATAAAATACCGCAAAAATGTCTGACGACGGCTACGATGGCGGCGGAGGCGACAATTTTGACTACGAGGGCCCCGGCTTCAACGACGATGCATTCGTGCGTTTTGTTCGTCTCATCCGATGCAGCCTCCTCACGAGAATGACCGCATGTTCAGGATGAAAATTATGACCTCCTTGCACAGGACGTGCAGGACGGTCCTGCCGAAGACGGCATTCCCGAGATCCAGATGAACGGCATCGAGGGTCTCAACGGCGCGGACCTTGACCAGGAGATGGCGAACGGCGACGCACAACAGCCGGCTGCAGGATCGGGTACAGCGGGTGCCTCGGGCGAGCGCATGCCCAATAAAGAGCGCGTAACGACTCCCTACCTCACAAAATACGAACGGGCGCGCATATTGGGGACGCGGGCATTGCAGATTAGGTGCGCGGCAGTTTTCTTGTTTCCCTCTCAGTCCGATCATGCTAAGGCGTCTGTGGCGTTGGGCGTGCGCAGCATGAATGCGCCCATTCTAGTACCACTGGACGGTGAAACGGACGCGTTGCAAATCGCGATCAAGGAGCTCTCCCAGCGAAAAATTCCCCTCGTCATCCGACGTTACCTTCCCGATGGCAGTTTCGAAGATTGGAGTGTTTCCGAGCTCATCAGCGATTAGTCCGTCTTCTGTATTTTTTACATTGTGTGTTTTTTTTGGTCCTAGGGGCTTGTATGTGCTCCTTTCCTCCGTCGCATCGTTTTCCGCACCATGTTGTCCGTCTACTCATTCGCAGTGTTTATGCAATCACCTATCCCCACCCTCGTTCGAACCCAACTCTCCTACTCTCGCCTCGGTTGTCAGAGTCACAAAAATTAGGCTACGCGTCATCTAGTATGTGCAAGGAGGGTATATACATGCTCAATCATACATTATCGTAATAATTTATATGGTACAAGCACTGTCTGGTGTGTATGTGTGATGCATCGTCCATGCAAGGTCTCATGCAAGGTCTCTAGTCCACCACATCCACGATAACGTCCTTCCGCGCACGACGATGGGCCCTGGAAGTCGGACGAGGAGGCATGACCACTTCGACTACGCTCTTCACCCTCTTCAACGTCGACTTGGACCTCTTGGAAGTGACAGTCTTCATCGGAGGATCCTCGTTGGGACTGCCTTCTTCCAGGTTGTTCGTGGCATCGCCGAACAGCAGGCCCCGCTCGTCGGCGGGTATCTTGGACCTCACCGACTTGACCGACTTGCCCTTGGTCGCCTGCTTCTTAGACGGACTGCACTCTCCATCCGCGTAATGAGAGGTCGACGTGCGTCGTTTGGACGGACTGCTGCAGGGTTTGTGGGGAGGCGCCGCACAATCCTCGATGGGAGGTGGGATATTCTCCATCCCACGGGCAACCTTCTTGGTATCTGTAATCAAAGGGACGGCATCAGCGATAAGAACAAGGTTGAGGCGGGCAGAATAGTGACTTGCTGGTGCCTTTGCCCCCGGACACGTCCTTCACGAGCCGAAAAGCGTCTCCCGTGTCCTCGACGGCCTCCTCCAACGTCTGCTGCACCTCGAAGTCCCCTGGGATCGCCTTCCTCCAGTCCCGCAAGACCATCCCCGCCCACTCGTCGGTCTCTCCCACCACGTGATAGTCTATGATCCCGTTCCATTCGCTCCCAGGTGGTGTCTTGTTGACAAAGACGACTTTGTATGCGTCCTTGCGCGTAGGCGGTTTGTTTGATGACGGGTCATGAAATGGCGCAGAAGCGTGAACAGATCTAGCAAATTCCTTCACCAATTTGCGGAGGCCGTGCACTTTGAGAGATGTGCCCATGATGATGAGCATGTCGGGCTTGCGAGAAACGTCGGCGGACTGGATACAGCCAATGTCGTCACCAAGGGGATGTGCCTCGTCGTACAGAACGATGGCTGGACGAAGAGTCCCAATTTTGAGAGGTCGCGCAGCGCGCGCAAGGCGAGCTTCAGCTAAAAGAGTGAAACGTGAGCATATACACGTGCACGACAATCGGAAGAGCGCTCACATCGAAGGGTACACTCCGGGCAATCTGGGGGAAGACCCTCGTCAAAGAGTCTCAGATATTCTTCCGTGCAAGGGAGATCCACTGAACAGAAAGTGCAGCGGACGCGATGGATGTCGCCGTGGAGCTGGACGTTCCGTACATCCTTAACGCGAAGCTTTGATTTGCCCTTGCCACTCGTTCGCACCTCCTCGCTAGAGGAACCTGCCAGCCCTGCGCGTTCCTCGAGGCCATCGATGTTTTGTGTATATGACCGCAACAGTTTCTTCTTCGTGTCCAGCGTCTTGATGAAGTGGTGCGTGGGTGAAGGAGATGCGACGTCGATAGACTGTTTCAGCTGAGAGATAAACGTGTAGAAAACAGAGGTGGACGCGGGGTCGCGGAATAGAGAAGCGTCGAAGAGGTCGCGGCCCTTCATCACGACGTTCGGATACTGTTTCTTCACGAGGTTATACAGCCCGTCAGAGGAACGAAAATCCTAAAGGTCAGGGAGGTCCATAAGTTTCAACATATACAACCAGACGCGACTGGGGCCACAAACAGGGATTCCACATGAGCAGGAGATGCCCGCGCCAGTGACCACAACAATCTTCTTGCTTTTCGCTACGGCGAGCGAAAGACTTTGCAACGTTCTTCTGGAGGCAGAATCAGAGCCCTCAGGCTGGAGGTCCAAGGAAACAACCATGATGAGGGGATGTGCGGAGGAATGGTAGTGGGTGGTCAGAACAGAGGCGGTTCAACTCAAAAGGGGCGCCTCCAGGTCCAAAACACTTTAAACAATGGCACGTGACCAGCAGTAAACGCGTCCGACACGCGTCCACAACCCGTGGACGTTCCCATCAGCATCATCTCCGTCTTATCTCCGAGTAGTTCAACCACTTTTGTAGATCGCAAAGTTATCGGGAAAAGCTCAGTATTACTCGATTTTGTGTATGTACTCGACTGTAGGTAGAACATGGCTTTGTGGAGGCCAGGACCTCACTTTTCATTACCCCCTGTCATTAGTGGCGCACCTCGTGCTCAGAGCGAGGCGAACGCTGATAGTAGTGGATGCCTGCTGTTTCGGAGCAACTGCTCTTCGTCGTCGTGTCCACGGCCTTGTAACGACCAAATTGCTCCTTGATTAACATTCCGCACAGTCAACACAGACCACGAAATGTGGTTTTCAAGAGAGGGTGGGACTTACTGTGCCACTGACATGGTTGAAGTACCACACCTCCTGAAGAACGGTACCATTGTTACCGCAACCAAGGAAAGGAAGAGCGCCAGACTGAGCCTTCAACGCCTTCTGGATCTGGGAGAGACTGTATGTTGTCGTGTTCGACGGAACAATCCCACCACTGCGAGTCATTGAATGTCAGATATTTACACCTAGCATCAATGCAAAAGAAGACTCACGCCGCAAGCATCTGGTAAGTAGGGAACTGAGCAAATGCGCGAGTTACCGCAAGGAAGAAGTCGACGACGTCCTGGTTTTTAAGATAGCCGTCCCCATAGCACGCGACGTCAAAAGTCTGTGGGACGAATAACGAGTTCTATGATGGGTCCGGCTCAGAGCGCGTCAAGCGACTTACGGAAGTGCAAGTGGCGTGCTTGCTGAACTATACGGGAATGGTGTTAGAGGAGGAAATGTTACGCATGGTCGAGAACGAACCTCGTGTGCCCAAAACTGTGCGTTGGGACTCTCCGAACTAACCCAATACTTCTCCACTAAACAGACGGATGTCAGTGTGTCGTCTACGAAATGATGGAATGGGACCCACTGTAATCAAGGAGATCCGTGCGACCAAACTCTTTCACAAATGTGTCCACACCGGGACCATTATAGGAAGGTACCGCCGTACCATCGGGTAATGTCGCAGGTGCAGGTTTAGGATCGTACTGGCGCGTCAAGTCGCAGTATGACGCGAAAGAGCCATCGCAATTGTCTGGCCATAAGCCCTAAACTCGCGTTGTCAAAAGACTGCTTTTCACGATGCAGGGTCACAGACGTACGTGGATTGTCCAACTGTCCTTGGGCAGGGCCGGCCCCGGTTCTCGTAACCTGTGTGCGTACTCCATATTTGCGTTTGCAACACCAAGCCCCCAGGTGTCGGGGAACAGCAGGTGTTTTGGATCGCGGTGGAATTCTCACACGAGAATGTGAAGGGCTCGTCCACACATGCTGCGATGCTGGGGAACGTGCCAGGGATAGCGGAATAACCCCAACGAGCATTCGAGCTGGCATTGGCGACGACTGCCACGGCAAGGGCTGAGATTGCACCACGGACGGACATCTTCCAGGAAATATGGGTGGGTGATCGAGTAACTGGGAATGCGGTCAGAGCTGATATTTCGGTCTGACCGCTAGGGATTTTATACGAGCGTCAAATAGCAAGCGTACCGCATGCAACCTGTAGCTAATCTTGACAAGAGCAGAAAAGACCATATGCTTTTCCTTGTTGATAGCGATGCATACATGGCCCGCGCCGAGGAGTGCTTGGGCCTGATCGGAACACCGAACAGGGGATCGGGGTCGTGGACGTTGAGCGGAAGAGCCCCGCGAAGTTCTCTCAGGGCGGGCGAAGCACGGTCACGTACACAAACGATCCTAACGCATATACTGTAGTACAGGGTTACAAACAACTGTATGCCCATTTGATCCGCTTCCTAATCCCGCTGCCATTCTTTGTAAAGCTTGAACACCCTCCTAGCCTTCTTCGTCACATTCTCCATCACCTCCGTCCTCCAAGGAGTGTTCGTCGCATGTTTGTACTCCGGGCTGTCTGGGAAGTCCTGCACCGTCCACTCGTGGACTGTTAGGTACTTCAATGGCTTCTCTGTCCTCTTCGCGCCCTCTGCGCCGATGCACGAGTCGTCCTTGATCACGAATCGCCTGCTCCTCACCCATCCCGGGGCCTTGGCAAGTAAGGGGATGTGTTCTTCATCGTACCACCGATTGAAGTCCGCCTCGTGCTCCGGTTTCAAATCCGCTTCGACCAGCACCATGAATCCCGCGGACTTCTTGGGATCGTAGAGCGTAGACGGTGGAGTGCCGGGATGGCCTGTATAAACCTCGTACGTCCTCCTGTCCAACACCTCCAACTTTGGTAGGATGCCTTTCTCCCGCTCGCTGCGCGTCTCCGCCAGCCGGCTGTACGGTGGAACTTGGGTTGCTTCGAACGATTCGAGGTCGTAGTATGCTGCCCATGATGGCTTCTGCCCGTCGATTTGCTCCCATCGCGTCCAGGAGGAGAATGTGGGGACGTCGATGCGGAGCGGTACGTGCTCGTTGTCATACCAATCGTGGAACTCGTCCTCAGGGACGGCGGGGCCTGGCTCGGAGAAGACGAGGAGGAAGCCTTTGGGGTCAGACATGTCGTCGATTGGCTCCAGGGGTTTTCTGTAGCAAATTGTCGCAAGATGGAGGCTTTATATCTATCGCGGAGTCGTCTTACTCATGGCGTGAATATTGAATATTGAATATTGAATTGTCACGGGTTCATCGTTACTCCGTTAGTCAGATGGCACTTTCCCGCAATACAGTCAGATGCTTGTGTGAACGAAGATTTTTAATGGTGTGAATGAGTTGAATAACTGTGTGAACAGCAAGGAGAAGACATGGTGCTGAGGCGGAGCCGGATACAAGTACAAACTTTGGACAAGACAGTCACAATATATCCTGATGAGAAAATATTCGAAACAGCACGCGATTGCTCACCATGTATTGACAGACCAGGCAGAAAATCCACGCGAAGTCCAAAGAGAACAGCTAGACGTCGGCCCAACCACCTTCGTCTAATTTGTAAGAAGCCTCCGATTCGGGTTTGTCTGGACTGTCCACGAGTTTTGCAACACGTTCCTCCGCTCGGCCTGTAAGGGTTTATCGGACGGTCAGCATGGGAAACGCGCCAGAGATTGGTCTGCGTGCTAGCATTGGGCAGGAGGGGATTGGCGCGTTGGTTGTGTAAATGCGAAGCTGACCTTTACGGAGGAACATCCTCGTCGCAGAAGCATGGGACAGGATATGCCCTCCAATGGGCTTCAAAGCGCCCCCCGCAACGAAAGTCATGGTTGCACCAGGGTCCGCTATGTGAGCAAGGTCAATAACGTTACAAACATAGCTTAGCGCAACGTACACTGGACTTGATTGGTAATGAGAATGGATATCTTCGAGGAGTAAACCGCTCGCGATGATGTTTAGTACCGAGGGAAACAGCACAGAAAACACACGTTATATTCTTCAGATAGCTTCGCTAACTTAGATAGCATCTGTGCCATAAGATTAACAAATTTTGGCATGGTCAGTAACGGAGGCACTGCGCACACCTGGGCAAGCTACAAGAAAGATAATCGTTAAGAGACCATGCCGCTAGCAAATATATGGCGCTTACCTTCTGCTGGCGTTCGCTCAGCTCGCCACGTCCGGAGAAGTCAACACGAAACAGGGCCATAATGCTGTCCACGATCTACAACGCAGTGTGCATGAGATACTTCAGATCACCACCTGAGGAGCCGGATGCCATACCAGCAGGCGGAAATCTTTATCTTCGGCGAATCGCTGCGAGCATTCGTTGATAAGTTCCATCTATATAGGAATTTGGAGTAAATAGGTGGTATTGTGAGGTAGAGGTGGGGACTGTTGCCTGATGTTCGCTATTAAATGCGCGCGCTAGTATGGCAGGTTAGATGAGATGTGTGTGAATCTTTGCAATACGTTACCATAAAGTATATTCTCCAAAGCCATGTCGCCGTTCACCCCGAACCGGTCAGCTATGGACCGTATACGGTCGGGTCGAAATGTTCCTTGACACGACATCAGCAACAATTAGTGTAAGAGCATGCGGGTGTGCCCACCTTCCGTATCGATGAAAGCGACCTACAGAGCTTCAATGCATGTACAGGTAGATAAATGCGCATATACTGACCTTTCCGGACGCGCCGCCCAAGTCTGGGGGGAGCTGTGCGACAACGCTCATAGTATGCGCGAGCTGAGTCTTCCCAGTTCGGTACTCGCCATATACTGGCAATGTCAGTTTTGGACCTTTGGATTTTGACAACGCCTTTACCTTCCGTGATGGACTGAGACATTATGCCTCCTTATTCGGTTGTCAGAGGTTTCCTAAGGCGGGATAGGAAATGAGGCAATGAACCCACCGCCAAGAATCCCATCCACAGACTTGCTGCCGGTGCTGATAGAAACAACGCGCTTGCGTTTTTCTTGCATTTCCAGTCCAGTCGCGAACGAAGAGCCCTAACACTATCATCAGTGAGAGCGGCGGCGTGGAGCCGCGAGACGAACAGACCACGATCTTACTAGCCGCTTCCTGTGCGAGGGTGAATATATGCACACATACATAGTGAGGTCAAGGGTGTACCTTGATTTTTTCCACCTTTGCTTCTGACATTCCCTGAGAGAGGCGTAGGCGGGTTAAAGCCTTGGGGAGAGCGGATTACGAACCTTGATTTTGAGCATCTGCCTTCTGGTCGTCATCGTCACACCAGACACGGTGTTAATGGCGGCAGCCTCAATACAACAGGGTCAAAATGAAGACGTATACGTCGTAGATGCGGTCAACGATGCGCTACCTTGAGTTTCAAGATATCCTGTACGTTGATTCCCTGCGTACAGATCATCAACATCGAGGAAGACCAGTGAACTGAGAAACCTTGGTGAGCGAGAAAACACACATGCTGCTGAAGTTCGTCCACCGAATCGAAGAAAGGATTCTAAATGCGGTTGATCGAAAGTGAACGGCCGCGCATATATCCTGGACATGATACGCATACCTCATCTGCGTCTTCGGCGAGAGGACTCGCTGGCCGAGATGGCGGAGGCATACTTTCTGACGCTGTAGCAGTGCGACGAGCCATGTCAATAAGCGAAGTGAGGGGAAGATTGGAAGGAGCAAGTATGTAAGTATGATACCCAAGAACGCGTCGCGTCATGTTATTTAAGTGGCACAAAAGGTCACGTGTGCGCCTAGTCTGACCTCTGAGTCTGAGTCTCCGGACCGATGAACGATGAACGTTGAACGAGTGCAGGAGAAATAACGGCGCCGGATGCATGAGCCTTGTGGTAGTTCCGTTTGATGCCTTTTGTGAAACACACTACATTAGAGGAACGAGAAGTCGACCCTGGACAGCAGTGAGAATCGAACTTCGAACCGATTGGCTACGGGCCAAGTGAGCGACTTGTCGATGGTCCAGCGTTCGCGTCGCGCGCGTTCAGCACGGCAGTAACTTACAATTGGAATGATAAACTGAGACTCAAAAATCATGCACGTCAGTCAAGGAGCCGTGAATATTCGTCAATCCCAGATTCCATCGGCTGCGCCTAAAACCTCGACCCCATCGTCTTCTTTTCTTTTACCCTTCTTCTTGTGCGATGGGGGGCCACTGGATGAGCGTTTGAGAGAAGAGGGCGACACGGTCTCATCTACAGCGTCTCCTTGACCTGACTTTTGGTTCTGGACTGATGTGGGAGAACCGTCCACGTCCATCTGAGCAAGGTTCGGTGGCGTCTTGGCACGAATGACGGGTGTGGGGCCAGAGAAATCTTTCCCGGTCATCCTGGAGAGTGTTTGCATATCTACACACGATTAGCTTCCCGGAGGGTGTACGCATGTATAAGAACTAACCGTATGGTACCCGATTATTGAGGCAATGCGTGATGCGTTTTGGGTCTCTCTTGTCTTCGCTCTTGAACTTGTTTTTGCATGATTTACGATCGCGGCCGGGCAGAACATAAGATATGAGTTCGTAATTCTCCCCAAATTGTGACAAGGCCTGGAAACGTGTTGTTGATCAGTCAGAAGTCGAAGAAATGCGAGGACTCCTTACATCATAGAATAATTCCGTCTCTTCAGCACTCCAACGCGATCCTCGATATTTCTTCCCGTAGGTAGCCGAGTTAACAAACTTGGTCGCATCCGACTCCTCTACGTGAGTGTAGTCCCCTGTTTCCGCTTCCTCGCCACGATCCACGAACAATGACTCCTCATCAACGATGGTTTCTCCGTTGGGCCCGATTCGGACCTGGACATTGAATTTGCTCGTTGCCACTGCTTGCGAATAATCAAAGCCATCGAGGCCGTCATCAGAATGGGTTCCATCTCCATCTTGAACTTGGACAACATGGGAAGGTGAGCGAGATTTTGATGGACCGGCCTCAGGTGTTCCATCAACAATCGGACCAGCTATCTCTGGGACGGGTGCAGGTCCATTTGTGTCGTCCTCGTTTCGACCATACTTTTTCGCTTCCATGATAACTTTCATCCGCGACCTCCTTTCGCGGTTGGAACGCTTCCAAGCGGTGTGGTTTTCAAATATTTGGGCGGCCTTACTGCTGATACGACCCTGACCAGTATCCTCGCAAAGGTCCGCCATCCTGACAACTGTAGGATCCAGCTCCTCGCCCGGATCAGCGTCAGCGTCGAAGGGGGCAACAGACTCGGTGCGGCCTTGCTGAGACCGAGAGATAGAAGTCGACTTTCGTCTACGTTTCTTCTTTTTTGAATCAGAATCTGCACCGTCTGAGTCGTCTTCTGCCGTGGTCTTGTGGATTCGCCGCCTCCGTTTGGAGCGTTGAGGGACGGTGGGCGGTTCCACATCCAGCTGCCCATCTACAGACTTCTGGCGCCTGCGGCGCACTGGTTTCGTTGTCGTCGTGTCCGCCCCATCTGACCTTTCCTCCTCAGCGAGAGCACTGCTGGCTTGCTTTCTTCGCGGGCGTGTTGGCTTGATTATGCTTCCTGAGTCAAGCTGCATCCTTAATGAAGGAGAAGGTACCGTCGTCGATTGAAAATCTTCTGGGATGGATGAAGGATGTGAAGCGTGGTTTTCTGCGTTATCAGCCATGGCGGCTTCCTCGATGATTCTGGCGAAATCGATCTTTTGGGCGGGAAAAGGCGAGCTGTCCAAGGAGTGTCCTTCCGGAGGGTGCTCGACATTCGCGTGTAATTGGGCTGGGAAAATAAATGTGCGAGCAGTTGGGTAGGCCTGGGTAGACGACTCGGAGGAAGGTGTCAATATTGGGATCGGGGCCGACGTTGTCGAAACAAGGCTGGATTGCATTGGACTTGGTGGGCGTTCCGACATAGATTGGGAGGTTGAGGTTGGTTGAGGTTGTTGCTTTGGCTGGGAAGGGAGGACAAATGGTGGTGCCGGTGTTGACCGTGATGGGCTGGATGCTACCGCATGCGGTGTAGGCATCGGTCTCGCAGTATGGGTATGTATGAAATGAGGTCCCGTAGGAAGTTGGGCCGGCGTCTCTGTAGTCTGAGCATCAACCATTGGAAGTACTAGAGAAGGATCGACGACAATAATCGCCGATTGGGGGTAAGAAGCAGATGTCGGCATTTCTTCAAGCGAAGGGGATGCATCTCCGCGAGTGGAAACTGCAGGAAAGTTGTTTCCTGGACCCGATGTTGACTTCGCCGGCTCGGGAAGAGGAGAGGCTGTTACACTGGCCGAAGGTAAAGGCGGAGAGGCAGCTCTTGCGGCGAAGCCTTGGGAATCTGGAGTACTAGAGACCTGCCTGGAATGGTCTGTCACCCGAGGTCTTCCTTTCGCGATGGGTTTGAAGACAGTGCTACCTTTCTCTGCGGGAAACTGAGGGCAGTATCCAAGTCAAAGTGATGTACACTCACGGACGCGCGTAGACATGATTGGTGGCTGTCCTTGATTAGGGCGCTCGAAATTATGGGAGTGTTTCTGATGGCGTAGAGTTTCAACCGAGTTGAGACGGAACAAGGACTGGACGGTGGAGCGCGACGAGCGAGGTCAATTTCGAGTCGCGCGGCACGCCGACCAAACGCGTCGGGACACAAACAACGCGCTTCACCTCGAACCCAGGCCCCACGACAAGTTCATGTCTACTCTCCGCGTACAAGATTTCCCAGTAGGGCAAATGCCTGGGTGGGAAGCCGAGCAGGAAAAGGACGATGATGACGAGAGTAGAGAGCTTCAAAGTGTATCCCATAGGTACGTCCTGGTCTTATCGCACCCTCCCCTCTTTAACCGGGGCGGCTTGTGAATAGCTATGTCGTGTATACCTCGTTGAAGCAATGTATGGACTTGATTTTGCATGCACGCAAATCGTTACTGATATGTTGACAACTCTTAGCCCGAGCCAACTGGCTCACCTCCACCTTCCCCAAGTTCAACAGCAGGCGAAGCGGAAAGGCGTCTGACGTTCCAGTGCCTCCTCAACATCACGCGAAACCGCTGGGGAAATGTACTCTGCAAGTGGGACCACATATCTTCTCCGAAACGTCCATCTACGAAGTTCAATATGTCAGTAACCCTACTACAAGCCAACAAAGTCGCCCTTCGACCGCGTCGAGTGGCACTTGGCAAGCAACAACACCTCAATCAAATACACCCACCCCCTACGTATTTCAGCCTCCTGTGGCACCAACTCCGCTTGCGAACGCACCACCACGGGCATCCACACCTCTCGTCTCTTCTCTCGCCAAAGACATCCTCGTCACCCCTGCTCTCATGGAATACGTCAATCACCAAGCCCAGACCAACCTGACGCTGGCCCACTTTATAACATTGGCAGCGACCGGAAAGGCAACGAACGAGCAGATGAAGACGCTGGGTTTGTTGATCAAGTCTTTGGCTGACCAGCTTGCGGCAACCGCACAACATCCTCAGCCTGTTACATCGACATTGCACGGGCCCTCCTACTTGGCGCCCCTTTATGGAAATTACGCCTATGCGCCTTACCATTACTACCCTCAGTATGCTCAACCTGCTCCTCCTCCCCCACCTCCAGCGCCCGCTCCTCCCCCGAGGGCGCACGATGTCATACTGGAATTCAAAGAAAAACCTTACGATAGATGGTTCTTTCCTCGAGGAATATCCTTTTGCGAACGTACGCCATCTGAAGGACCTCCTTCTGAAATCCTGGTATCTGCGGCTCTCCCTTTCCCGTCGGCAGCATCCCTAACCCAATCTCCTGACATCATACCCGCTTCAGAGCCTGAAGCGCCGAAGGAGGTTGTTACGTTCCGTTTCACCAATGTCACAGAAGCCATTTGGGACGTTCTGCTTATCTGGGCTGGTGGTCATGATAAAATGATCGCGAATCGTGACGTTTTGAGCTCTATCGTTCGTGTCTATCAACACCAGTCTTTCATGGCGGCTGACATTGGGGATATCACAGGCCAAAACAGCTCCTCCGAGGTTATTCCTTCAGCATCAGCTACCGGAAGGTGATCTGCTTGCTCAATTTCAACAGGTTTGTGATCCATCAGTGAATGCCTATCATCTGCATACTATTAACAAGTTATACCAGGCCGCTTCTTCCCCTTATATCATGAAGCCTCTCAAAGCGTCATCTGGAGACAAGTCTCGGAGGAAACGCCCACCGCGAAAGCCCGCAGCAGACAAGGAGCGAAAAGAGCGCAATGCTCCGTCTACCGCCACGCCTACCACTGCCCCTTCTATCCCTTCTGCCCCTACTGCCCCTCTCCCTCTTCCCTCGTCCGAAGCTGCCACTCGAACACCTGTGGTCCATAAGCGCAAGCGGGCCGCTTCAGCCAAAACTTTCGTTGCTCCTCCCAAGATAGCGTGTCACTCATGCGGACAAACAGACGTACCGCTGTTCATCGGTGGCCGTATGTCACAATGCTGTATATCAATGAGAGCATTGTCTCACAGCGGTCCTAGGTTTTTGTCAGGTTTGCAAAGATTCCGGGAAAGTACCCGCCGACTTAGGAATTCCGCCAGCACCCACAGGAACTCCACCGTCCTATCACTCGAACGTCGCGCGGGCACACTATCCCAATGCACCAATGGCACCGCGACAGTCTGGCTCAGCGTTACTTCCGCCATCTCATTCGTACCCTGTCACCTGTGCTAGCCCCATACCATAATCAGGTAGAGTACAGACTTCCGAATAACGAGTGTATATCCATTTGCCTACGGCCGATACGAAGAATTACAAAAACGCGTGTGCGAATAAAGATAGTGTGTAAAGCGGGGAAAGTGTCCTAGGAAATAAAAATCCGGTTGCTATCAATTTACTATTCGAGCCCACCACGCGATCCACCAGAGCACAACTATCAGCTGGGTGATGACCACAGATGCCTCTACCAAAACAGCGCAGAATTGGATCAGTGCGATAATCCCAAACGCCGGCATTGATAACCACTGCAAGCCAAGGTTCGTTATGAACGAAGGGGGGAACCATGAGCAGAACGTCAATGCCGCACGTCCTTGTAGGAGAACGATGGAGAATGTAATGAAGAAAAACAGAATGAGGCCAACCCAATGTCGAAGGGACCGTCTCGGAAGACTGGTGATGGGATACCGTTTAGCCTCCCCCGTGAATTCGTTTCTGTACCACGGTACGATTAGGAAATCTTGCACGTCCACACCGATGATCTTCCCGTAGTTTCTCCAGAAGGGCGTAACGGTGTCAAGCAGGAAGGTGAGAGCGTCCATACCAAACTCCCAGAGTTGTTGATAGTGGTCTTTATAGCTCTCTTCCAAGGCGACTATATGTGATAACTGAACACAGTCAGCGGTGAGTAACAACTGAACAATGCATCAGTACCTCGGGATAGACCGCCGAAGTGTGGGTTACGGCGTCGTTATACTCGCTCTTCACTGACGCATGAAGCTTCTTGACGCGGGCAAGGACCTCGGCGACCTCCTTTGCTTTCTCCACGATACCTGTTTTGCGACTTTCGAGTATCTCCAGAGCTCGAATGAGAGAGTTTAAAGGGTTATCTAAGATGCTAGCTTGTCGAGGAACCTTTCCTAAGGAGTTCTGTTGGAGGAAATGCTGGATCGTCTCCGTCTGGTTCTGAATGTTGTCGTTGACATTCTCTACAGCCCTCCATCCTCTCAAGGATCGTGTGTGTCCGGTAATGACAGCGGGGTCGTGCGATAATGCGTCCAGCAAGTCTTGAGGTAAAGACTTGTATGTCAGTCCCAAAGCCTTGGACATTCTTGACTGCACGGCTTCATATTCCTTGACACTGAGGGATACACGTTGCAACAACTGCCGGTTGCGTTGGTTCTGAGCAGTGGCATCCTCGAGCAACCTGAATTTCTTTTGCATAAGCTAGTCAGAACTGACATTGTGAACCGACTTACTGCGCCCGACGCTCGTACTCTCGATACTCGTGCTCTTCATCTGCATGGTTCCTGAATTGCTCCTCGCGGAAGGATAGAGGCCTTGGAGATGGTAAAGACGTCCGGTATCCACGAAGCTGAAGAATACGGGAGTTTCTTCTCTCGATAATGGGACGAGATAATGTTGTGTGCACACCCGGGTCCGGTGAAGAAGGAAACTCCTCCTGTACTGCTCGGGCAGTCGAGATTCCGCTTCCGCCGGCAGATCTCACCGTCGATGTCCATTCCCCCGGTGCCAGTTGGTCGTCACCATCATCTGCTTGCCTTTCAGAAGATAGCTGTGTTGTCTGTGTTCGCGACACGAGATCTAATTCCGCTGGACGGAAAAAGCGTCTCCGCGACTTCTTCTTCCCGTTATCCTCTGACCGGTAATCGTCAGATTGGGATTGGTGTGAAGAAGATGCACCATCGCTCTCGTTGCCAATTCCACGAGGCCGAGCACCGATTCCCCGAATGTGCACACGACTGCTGGCCGGTGAGACCCCGTCTTTGTGACTTTGATGCGACCCCCCGAACACGCTGTAAATGGAGCTCCGTGGCGATTCAGTCATTGGAGACTTCCTGCTACGTAGGTAGCCGTCATAACTTCGATGCGAATCCTTGGCGCTCGCTGGGGATTTGCTGGAAGCCTCGATGATAGGTTCGAAGGAAACGTGTCCTTCTAGAGAACGTCGTCTAGACAGAGAGGCTTCAAGAGGCCGGTGTGGGGAGATCTCAAAGCTTGATGAATACGAAGGGGATGGACGTTGGTCCGGAGACGGCGAGTAATCCAGCGAATTGAACGCAAAGCCATCCTCGGGGATGGTGATCATGGAGTCTTGTCGTGAATGCGTTTTGACATACTCCTCCACAATGAGAGCAGATAAGTGCCAGGGAAGTCGACGACCTGTGCGAGCAGTCCTTCTGTCTCGAAGATGTTTCAGCCAGGAAAAGGGATCAAGTTCGTCCATCGACGTCTGGAGAACAGGATCCAATTTCGAGTACCACTCCACCGCCCTTGAAAGCTTGATGGGCTCTCTTGTTCGTTCCAAAGCGGTAAAAAGGAGATCATAGCGTCGATTTAATTGATCCTTGACAACGGACACTTTCCTCGCCGTGTGCGGCTTTATTGATGCTTTGATCCTGATAAGTTTCTCTGGCCATCCTGTTAACTGTGCAGAAATTGATAGTCATTTCGTATCCTCACCTGCAAACAGAGATTCCTGCTTTTCTAGCACATCTTTGTCCACGATCATCGGCTGTTTTTCCCGGGTCCTCCGCTTTGGCATAGATATCGGCCACTTCTTGTCAGCTTTATCGTCTTCTGGATGCGAGATACCCCAGTCGAGGGTTGCACCCTGATTAAATGACAGAGGGACTGGATGAAGATAATCAGCTCCAACAGACGGCCGAAAGTCTAATTCCGACTCGAGACTAGGTTTCGCAAGGCGGGTCATGGCAGGACTGGATATGTTGGCCGTGGGCTGAAGTGCAGAAGATGTCGAAGAAAACGACGAGCCACTGGGACGCATGGGTTGTATGCGTGACTCTCGACGCATCTTGACTTTGAGTGCGTGCTGAACTTCTTCGAGGATCGTTGGGTCTAGAATAGGATACAACGGCGCTGAGGATAAGACCAGGCGGTATTAATGTGAGCACCTGCCCTCATATGCTGTGAACAGCGTGTCAGAGATCGGACCGCTCGTGGAAATAGTCACAACGCACATAAGTCGTACTCGTCTGAGAACACGCCAGGCTCGAAATCATCCGTCTCTGCCAGCGGATTGGTGGTGACCCAGCGGCCCTTGTCAGCGCTTGACGCCTTTCCATTAGCGTCCATTGTAATGGTTCGTCGACGGGAAAGGTTGTTGGGGGGTGTAACGATCCTGCTACTTCCTGAGTATCCCGTTGCAGAGCCGTTGGTCGATCGTACGCGACGACGCTTGTCGGCGTCGCGCCACTCGGCAGATGCAGAGCCATGCACAGAGGGAGTCCTTAGAGACGAGGGTAGCCCTAAACCGATGGGGGATGACTTGGAGGGCGATGGTGCCTCTGCGGAAACCGGGGGTCGCTTTTCGGCAGGGAAGTGGATATGGGACTGTCTTCCGATTGAGGCAGAGGAGTCGGTAATTTGCGGATTAAAAGGCTCCAGTGGGGCCATAAGGCCGGGAGAAGTGATAATTCTTTGACGATGCGACCAGAAGAGCGGGGTACTTTGAGCAGTGAGCGAAACAGCAATGACCTGAGCATGATGCCTGCGTGCTACGAATCACGTGCTTTCGAAGACCGCTCGTCTTCAGTCATTTGCATTTTAGATATCATGGAATGATTTATTACATTTACAACACCGGACGACGCAGTTTATCTAAGTGAGGCTACAAGGAGGGCTCCACAAGCCATCCAGCATTGAGTCAAATCATCCTATTTGATATCCATATGGCGGCCAGATTCAGTACCGGCCATCCCTATATGAGAAAGAACTCGACATAGTCGATTGCCTTCGGGACCTTGGAGGCGTCGGAGTAGACATAACAGCGGCAGCTCTAGTCTCGTCGACGACGGAAGATAGAGATTCTGAGCGAGCACGAGTGAAGGGATTATAGCGAGAAAGAGGTGCGAGTCGCTTGGTGGGCGAAGTGGGAAGCGGGTACGCATCCGGTGGTGGAGATCGAGGTGATGGGGTGCGATTGGCCGTGAGGGTGTTTAGGAGCGTGGGCGGCCGGATCCGAGGCTTGCGCGGTCTCCTCTCTTCCACGACAGTATCCTCCATGGACGCATTGTAAACCGAGTCTCGCGACGGATGGGACATTGTCTCGCTCGGACCTACGTCACACACCGTCAACCTGGGGAACGACCTCCCAAACAAGATCACAACTCACAAAAAGCATCCTCCCACACAAAACGCTCACCAGTTGCCATCGACAACGGAAATGTCTGGTGAAAGTAGGGCTCGTTCCAGTGAGGCGACTCCGGAGACAGAGAAACACTGCTAGTTGTAGAGGGGGTAGCAGGAGGGGAATTCACAAACGGGATCGTGTTGGTTGAACTCAAAGAAGTTCTTCGTGAGTGCGCATATGCACGTTGGTGTTGTACCTGCTCAGCCTGAATCCAAGTGCCTGTATCTAGAGGACAGGACGTCCGATACCGCCCCCTGAGAGTGATAGTGAAGGGCATACATTCGCCCCGGTCCCTTTTCCCACTTGGGGTCACTCCATACTCCGGGGAGAGCGTTTGGGTCCTTGGACGGCGACGTCCTGCCGAATGAGCATCGGCTATATCTTGCTGCCGTTGTGATTGCGATGAAAGAGAAACGTATCTACGTTGGCGATACTCCCCGAACCCTGGCTGGATATTGAGAGGATACGGGAAAGGCTGTGGTCCAGCTGTAGGATGATATGGGGTGTACGACATGACGGGGAGATCCTGAAACAGCGACCGGGAAACTGGTAAGGGTGCTGTGTGGACGAGGAGACGACCGGAGGGGTTGATGGGTTGGCACGAAGGGCAAGAAAACAGCACCCTCTTTAAAACCGGTGCCACGGAAAGGACACACGGACATCCAGAGGCCACATAAGGCGCGGGTGGGATGAGGACAATGAGGAAACAATGCAAATTAAGGATATGGCCACATACTTCGACAGCATTGCCAACGGAAGCCATCATCTATCCATTGTTATTGCAGGTGGCCACGAGGCAAAAAGTGCAGTCCCTTTGTTTCATAAAAATTATCCCGGCGTTACAATCCAATGGACCACTGTTTGGTTGAACGCACGACACTGGCGCATTGTAGTGGACCCCAGTTCAACGAGAGAAGAAAATAAGATAGAATTACAGCTCATCGCGGAAGGCGAGAAAATGCACGTCGTTGCTTGAGCAACAACCGTACAAACATGACAGTGGTAAACGCGGATAACGAGTACCTGAGAGACATAAGTTGGCGTAAGGAGGAAATCAGCAGACTGAACCAACCATGTCACGGCATACGAAGCATGCGAGTTTCGAATATCGACGATAGGAGGTTTCCCCACCGGAATACCGTGTGACACCCTCCATGATGCGTCGCCAGCGTGTCCCTCTGCAATCGAATCAGTAAACCATGTTTCTGAGACGGTGACAGACGACATACCAAAGAGCTCCTCAATGAACACAGGTTGAACGTTTGCGCTATCGCCACCGGCGTATGCCACCATTGCATCCACATCTGCCCAGTACCATTCTCCTTTCTCGGGGTGATTATCTGGTGTAAAGTTGTTACGCGCCTGGGATGCTCGCAGCATCCCGAGGACCTCGACCAACCCATCATCTCCAGTTTTCGCGCGATTTTTATCGTTCGCGTGTTCATCTGAAACAAAGCCACGATCCACAAGGACGGTGGTGCCATTTTCTCGAATTAACGGGGTGATGAGGTGAAAGCCGTGACTGCCGTCCCGCACGCGAGGACCCAAGAGCATGGAACGAGCATGATCCCATCGTCCTCGAACAACCACTTTACGGAAGAGAAAATCGGGTATAACGGCAGTGCTGGATAGTGTGAGCCTTAGGCTCTTCGTACGATGTCAATAGGACGCACTTGACTTTATTAGGGAGGGACATTGGTTCCCTTTGAAGTTTCTCCGTGAGCTCGTCAATGAGGGACACTTTCCATTTCAAACGTTGAATCTGCCACGTTCCAAGAGTGAATGTAAAGATTGGAATAACTCCCAAGACGATGAGAGTGGGGTTAAAGAAGGATTGACGCCGGGCAGAGTAGTGTGCAGCTTCGGTGTGTTGAGCTCGGAAGGTGCGAAATGCGTATTTGGCGACAAAGCGACGAGGAAAGGGTCCGAAAGACGATTTCATCCAGGACGAGTTCATAGCTGGCAAAAGAAACGAGGGTAGACGAGGCTCCGGTGCGATGAGTGAGCCCGACTGGCAGGGTGTCACGGCTCAGTCGAGACTCGCGAAATGTTAGACGGTCTCCTCGGGATTCGGTTCCCACGTGGCTCGCCGGATCGCTGCGCGGACATTGACACAGCCGTACATACTCCTTCACTTGTGGCAGCGTGCGGCTTTGAGCAGTTCTCCACTTGCAAGCTATGTACGCGTCCTCTCATCTCTCGCCAGTGCGATGTTCTGATGATCTTGCGACAGGTCGTACAATCGGCGTCCAGCAGCGTTCGACATCGAGGACGATGTACATTACCCCACGCGGCCTGTGGACAAGGACAAGGCAGAACAGGAACTGGTAGTCAACATCAAGAAGGCTACGAGTCCCGAGGAGACTGCACCCAAACAGAAACACGTTCGCAGTGAGTATGGCCTTCACACAATGCAGAATACGCTCATGACGCTGCCACAGAGGCAATCGTATTCACTTGGGATTACCACTCGTCCATCTCTTTCTGGAACGGCTTGCGCGTTCAACCTATCTTGGCTGATGAGGTTCAGACTTTCAAGGCTCTCATTACAGTTCACAAGGTCTTGCAGGAAGGACATCCCAACGTGCGTAGTAGTTATCTCATTTACCGCTACTGTGTGATCCAACCTGGCCATTAGACGATCAAGGAAGCACATAGTCAGACTGGATGGCTCGAGACCTGTGGTCGTACCGGTCAGGATGGAGGGCGAGGTGCGTACTCTGTCTCGTCATTGTATGTACAATCTTTAACACTACAGCAAGGTTACGCCCCTCTAATTCGCACCTACGTCCAATTCTTGTTGGCGAAACTCCGATTCCATCGCATCCGACCCGAGTTCAACGGTCTATTCGAATACGAGGAGTATATCACACTGAAGGGCATCGATGATCCAAACGAAGGGTGAGTGGTTTCTGTATACATCAAGAAGGGCCGAGTGAACATTCGTTTAGGTATGAAACCATCTCCGACCTCATGGGTCTCCAGGATCAGATCGAATCGTTCCAAAAGCTTGTCTTCGCGCACTTCCGCCACTCTGCCAACAACGAGTGCCGAATCTCAGCACTGGTCCCCCTCGTGAAGGAAAGCTGGGGCATCTATCGCTTCATCACCAGCATGTTGCGTGCTATGCACCGTCGTACGTGTTAACTCTGATCCACGGCGTTCCCGGTGTCTCAATTGGCTTGCCATAGGCACGGACGATGCCGATGCCCTACAGCCGCTCAGGGAACGTTACAACGCCCAACACTACAGCCTTCGCAAATTTTATTACGAATGTTCCAACCTCAAATATTTGACTGGGTTGATCAACGTTCCCAAACTTGGACAGGTACAATTGTTCGTCTGCTAAGTTCACAGGCGAGCTGACATGCCTCGTAGGAGCCGCCAAATCTCCTTGACAGCGGTGGTGCACCTGACTTACCAGCTAGACCAACAACAGCAGCGCTGAAGCCACCTACTCCACCACCGGCTGCCCCATCGCCTGATGCGGCTGCGATCAACGAGCAAGCTCGTCTTTTAAAACAGTATGAAGATCAGCAGGCCGCTCTACGTGCTCAACGTGACGCTGAAGAACGGCACCGTTTGGAAATGGAACAGCAACAGCAACGGGAGTTTGAACAACGTCAACGCGAACAAGCCGAGCGGGAACGACTGGCTCAGGAGCAGCTCTTGCAGCAGCAAGTTTACCAGCTTAACAACCAGGCAGCCCAGCGTCAGAATGAGCTTGAACGAGAACTTCTAGCCATGAGAGGGCAGTTTGAACGTGATCAACTGCTCCTGGAGCAGTACGATAGGGTACGTTTCGCGCACCTCATCCATGCGGCTGGAACTCACACCATCGCAGAGAGTCAAGGCATTGGAGGGTGAACTGAGTGCCGTCTCTGTTAATGTCGGCTCCCAAATGGCGTCGAAGGATGACTTAATCAAGCAACTGCAAGACCAAGTCACTCTGTGGCGCAACAAATACGAGGCTCTTGCTAAGCTCTACAGCCAGCTTCGTACTGAGCACTTGGACATGCTTTCCAAATTCAAGCAGCTCCAGCTCAAGGCGAACTCTGCGCAGGAAGCCATAGATCGCATGGAACGCATGGAACGCGACCTCAAAGCCAAGAACCTCGAGCTCGCTGACATGATTCGTGAGAGAGACCGTGCTCGCTTCGACGTCGACCGCCAGAAAGCGTCTCACAAAGACGAGATTGACCGCCTTCGCCGTGAGATCAGCTTCGCACACGAGCGTGCGGAGGATTCGTCACGATCCAAGAGCTCAGAAGTGTCCAGTGTGCTGTCCAAGTACAATCGGCAAATCACCGAACTCGAGGACTCCCTTCGCGTAAGTGGCAAGACTCTTTTGCCCTCGCACACTACTAACGCAATGAACAGTCCAAACAAATCCAAATCGATGATCTGCTCCGGAAACTTGATTCTGCGGCTGGAGACGTGGAACGATTGCGCGAGGAGAAGGACCAAGAAATCGCCATTTTGCAAGAGGGTCTGGACGGTACCATTCAACAACTTTCCGACGCTCAACAGGTATGGTGGTAGCAACTTCTAAGTGACGTCTATCTCATGTACATTCAGACCCAAGGCTACGCGGAAGAAGCAACGAATGTTCAGATTGACACACTCATTTTGGACAACAGGAAGAAGCTCAACCAGATCATTGGCGCGTCTCCACTTATGCACACTTGCAAGCTCTAGTTGATCTAACCCGTTTTTAGACTCTATTCTTCAGGCCTGCGTACAGAAGGTCGACGATTCTATCTATCAGCTCGAATCCCCGACACAGGCCGGCAACCAGACCTCGACACCAGAGTATACCCTGTCTGTGATAGAGAAGACTCTGAGCAACGCCACGGATTTCGCGACCATCTACAACCTCTACATCGAGGGCCAGCCGGGAGGCGAGCATGTTGCCGTCATCACCGGTGCCAACGAGTTCGCTCAGGCGCTCGCGGATACGCTGTCAAGTGTGAAGGGTATCACGCGTCTGGCTGGTGACGACGATGCCTCCGACAAACTCGTCAACGTCGCCAAAGCGGCCGGCGACGTGGGCTTGCGCTTCTTCCTCAACCTGCAGTCGTACAAGCTGGACCTCGTCGATCCCAGTCAGCGCACCTCCGTGGCCATGCGCAACAACGGCGAGACTCGCAGTGCCCTCAACAAACTGTCTGAGACCGTGGAGGCCATCATTCCCAAGGGCAAGGCGAACCTCGCCAAAGCGAGCGGGGACATCGGCGACCTCGTCGAGCGGGAGATGTTGGGCGCCGCCCAGGCGATCGAGGCGGCCACGGAACGCCTGCAGCAACTCATGGCCCGTCCGCGCGACACGAGCCGGTTCAACGCCGTCGACATCCAAGTGCACGACTCGATCCTCGCTGCCGCGCTCGCGATCACGAACGCGATCGGGCGGCTCATCCAGGCGGCCACCGCGTCGCAGCAGGAGATCGTCGCGCAGGGCAAGGGTTCGAGCACGAGCCAGCAGTTCTACAAGAAGAACAACCGCTGGACGGAGGGCCTCATCTCCGCCGCGCGCTCGGTCGCGTTTGCCACCACCACGCTCATCGAGAGCGCGGACGGTGTGCTGTCCGGCACGCACTCGCTCGAGCAGCTCATTGTGGCGTCGAACGAGGTGGCGGCGTCGACGGCTCAGCTCGTTGCCGCATCGCGCGTCAAGGCGAACTTGATGTCCAAGACCCAGGAGACTCTCGAGCTCGCGGCCAAGGCGGTCACCGAGGCGTGCAAGGCGCTCGTCCGGCAGGTGCGCGCGATCACCACGCGGCAGGCGCAGGAGGAGAACGTCGATTACGCCGGGATGGCCACGCTCGAGTTCAAGAGGGCGGAGATGGAGCAGCAGGTCGAGATCCTCAAGCTCGAGAAGGACCTTGGAGCCGCACGACACCGTTTGGGCGCCATGCGCAGGGCAGGGTACCATACCAACGAGACCGAGTGAGCGGGTGGGAAAACGTCGCGTTATTTCTTGTTTGCACTTTTATGAATTCAATACAGTACCTTCTCTTCGTTGCTTATCCTTCCCATTGTACATATAGATAGTTCCATCATCTCAAAAGGACATCCTAATACCATGCTGATATTCCGGGGGGTAGGGGGTGACAAAGGAAACAGAAAAGGAAACCGTGGGCAGGGAGAGGAAGATGAGCAGGGTGCGAAAGGATGAAGAGTTGCGAAAATGAGAATGCGCGTATGCCACAAAAAATGTAAGAACCGTAAGTTGCAACTAAAACAGTACGTAGAAAGGGATGTTCAATTCCTCTAAGACGCGGGTAAAAACTATAGAGCAAAGCGAGTAAAATAGAAAGCAAAAGACAGGACAGGGTGAAGGGAGCGGTGGTACGGGACAGGAAAACCCGAGTCGAAAAGAAGGAATAGGGTGGGTGGGCACCCGCCACCGTATAACACAACAGAACCGTCTGTGGTAGTCTCTAATTAGGCCCAAAATCGTTCTCAAGACTACTCCGGATGGTGTCGAATGAGCTCTTGCCAAGGTCGAGGAAGCTGTCTGCGGGCGCCGCTGGCTTGTCGGCCGCGATGGGACGCTTCTTCCTGTCCACCTCATCGTCGATCTCAAGGAAAGACGGCTTGCGAAGGATTGCTGGCCGCCCAGCTTCCTTCGGTACGGTCACGGGCACGACCGGCGGCGGCTTGTTCTGTGCGCGGCGTCCATTGTTCTTCCACGAGGGTGGTGGGGACAACGGTGTGATAGGTGCGACAGATGTTCGCTTATGGCTCTGGGGCTGGCTGCTGCTGGCCGAAGGGGCCGGTCGTGAGCGTGGCCGGGGCGGTGGGGGCAAACCAGCGCTCTGACTCTCAGAAGGGCGCACGTACTGCGTATTGTCGTTGTGCACGGTTGCTGGGCGGGGACGTGTTGGCGAAGACGGGAATGTGTCGGAGCGGAAGGGCTGCTGTGAAAGTCTGGCTGCCGGATGGTGACTGCTCGTGAATTCACCGAACCGTGAGGAGCGCGAGGAAGGCAAAGACATTTCCTCGCTGGACATTGCATCCGAAAATGCATTGGAGAAGGAGGTCGACACGGAGGTAAATGACTGTCCGCGGGAACGCATAAACTCCGCGGTGCTTCGCTCGTTCTGTACAAGAGCTTCAAGCCTGAGCATATCTGCTGGTGCCATGATATGTTGCGGAGAGAACTCGTGCGGGCGTTGTCCGGGACTGCTCGGCATATCGCCGTCGTCCCAGAATGAGGACGTCGAGGACGCGCTGAACGGATTATTGAAGCCAGGTCGGTCGCGGTCATCCGACGCGCTAAACACGGAATGTGTCTCGTCGTCCGCGGCGGACGCTGCTTGGGAGGACATTGACCGTCGCAAGCTAGTTCCCGAGAAGAGACGTCGACGGCCAGAAGGTGGACTATGGATGGACTGTGATGTTGCGCTTCCTCGCCGCTGCTCCACGGTTGTGGGAGAACGTGAGAACGCGTCATCCCGTGGGGGCGGAGAGGTTGGAGGATGACTTTGAGGGACGGAGCCAGAAGAGTTGGTGTGGCGTAAAGAAGAAGGGAGGGGCGGGAGGGCGATCATGCGCGTGTGGTGGAATGATCGCTGCTTCTTGACAGATCTCACGTCTTCCACTGTCGTTGAAGAAGTTGAAGCCGAACTTGCAATGGACGATTGTAGATGATGAGACGAAACGGCTTTCTTCAGCGGTCGCGCACTCGGTTCGGGCCGACGGTCATACTGGGTGACGGTAGCAGGGGGTGTGCCCGCCCACCCTGAGCCGTTCCAAACAGATGGCGAGGGAGGGGCCGTCCTCGATGAACTATCATGATGGCGCCGCTCCCTAGGGTCAAAACGTTGGGCCCCATGGTCGCGGCGGGAGGATGTAGTTGAAGCGAAGGAGATACTAGAGGAAGAAGATGCTGACGTAGGTGACGGTTCCCGAAGGTGGGCGCCAAGGGGAGGATCGCGGCGCGGGTCAGTGGGAGGGGTGGGCGGGAGACCGGCAGTGGGAGGTGGCGCAATAGGGGAAGGGACGAGCTTTGTACGAGAGGGTTGTCGAACAAGAACGAGAGGATTCGTTGGGGAGACATCTGGAGGGGTGTGCAAAGGCAGAAGCCGGGTATCGAATGCAGAAGTTGAGCCCTTGGAGCGAGAGGGCCCTACATCCGTCATGCCCCTTGGCCGCGTTTTTAGACGGGGAACGGGTGGACGGTCTACGTCGACCGCCTTTGCCTTTGCCCTTGCCTTGTCGGTGAGCGTCGAGGACGAGAGAGAGGGTCTGATTTGGGGGCTTTCGTCCCAAGGTCGTCCCGGAGCATATGGAGAGACGGGAGAGGCACTGCTGGGCATGAACGGAGGCTCACGGCGGATGATCTTGTCGCTTGCAACGGTAAGTCTGGTAACGAGTGATGTGATGAGCGCGGAAGAAGGAGGAAGGAACCGGCCATACGTACCGAGACGCGCGCTGGTGGTCGAAGGGGGGAGAACGGGGGGAGAGAGGAGGACTCAGGTGAGTGAGCGGCTTGGAGTGAGACTGGTCGGAGGAAGAGGTCATGGACTCGCGGTTGTAATTAAGGGTGAAGTCGCTCTGAAGAGCATGTGAGTCGGAAGTGGACGAGTCTGAGAAGACGGAGTATCTAGCGTCCTCCGGAGCGCCGGGAGGGCTGGGGAGATATTGGGAGGCGAAGGGGTCCATCTCGGAAGTGGTCAACACGGACTGGGCGTATGAGATGTGGTGCTTCTGAAGGTCAGAAGGAGTACGTGGCTCTGCTTCATCCCAGGAGGGATAGGCGCTTGACAGCCCATGTATAGAGGGGGGATATGGCTCTAGACTACCGGTGTGGAGGGGGAGGGTGGGGGGAGGGAGGTTCTTGGATAGTGAGTGTGTGTTTTCTGGGTTTGAGGCCGATTGCGGAGGCCAAATTATTGAGCTTTTTGCCCTGCTTTCCGGTACCATTCGTCGGCTTCTCACTGGAGAAGAGGAGAGCGGTGAGAAAAGGCGGAGAAGGGGAGTGACGAGACGTGACGCACTTTGGATAGTTCTTTGGGATGGAGGTCGAGCGGGACCACCACGGACGAGACGGCTGAGGCTGTAACATTCGAGAGGGAGAATGAGAGTACAGAGGGAGAGAGTACAGAGGACAAAGAGCGACGGCCGAAGAGGGAGGGGAAGTCAGGGCATGGGAGAGCGAGAGCAAGCAGGAGTAAACGCAAAAATGGCGGACAAGTCGGAACACCCTCGCAATCCCCCGTCGCCCCGGTCCCTTCGCCAACCGCCCGTGCTCTCGAGCTCGTTCCACTCAACTTCGTCTTCTCCCCCCTCTCTCTCCTTTTCTTTTTCTTTTTCTCTTTCTTTTCTTTCTATCTCCTCCTCTCCGCCTCCCTTTCCTCTCTTCCTCAGTTCATTCCCCTGGCTTCCCCCCGTTAAATGAACGCAGCCGATGCCGTGGACGCGCCAAAACAGACGTTTCGTTGTCAAATGACATAAGCCTCGTCGCGATCGCCCTAGATCCTCCCCACAGATCCCTGCCATCCCTGCCATCCTTCTCCTCCGTTCTCCTCTTCGTCTGCGTTCTTCTTCCTCGAAGTGGACATCGTCGCATACACCAGAGCGCCAGAGCGCTCTTCTCACGTCTCACCTCTTTTCCTGCTCGACATCGTTGTCCGACATCGTTCCAGGCACGCCGCTTCTCTACCAAAGTGGTCATACCTCCACTTAATCCCTCCCGAATCCCAGACCGTTCCTCTTGCTCCCTTCTCAAGCTTCGCAGATAGCCCTCGTTTTCCTTCGGATCACCCTATATCCTCCCCCGACGCATGTTTGTTCTCACCTGACCCTTCGAATGATCTACTCAATGCGCCCGCGACCTGGCCATCGCTCACAACCATGGCGAGCATCAACTCCAACATCAGAAAGACACAGACGCCGAGTCTCCTTTCCCCGAGCGTTTCCACTCTACATCGAGATCGTTGCGGCCACTCGTCCAAACCCTAAACTGACAGGCTTCCCAGCTTGCGAACGCTCACGACGTCCAAGAGGTTGTAAACCGCAAACCTAAACCCAGAGGCACGTTCGCCGGGTCCGAGGCGGAACCTATTACCGTCCTTGCCACAGAAGCTGACGAAGCTACCGTAACGAAAACTCGGCCGATGGAGCGGACTTCTTTGTTCATACTGTAACCCCCGCCACCAAAGCGTTAGAAAATAAGTGTTCAGGTAGGATAAAACTGCATGGTACAGGCGAAACCAAACGAACCATCGAATCTAGGGTATGGATCAAGTCAGACGCGATGCGGAGAACTTTACCCAAGTTCCGCCCAGACGTCCTCCTCGTCCCGGTCGCGGACAGCTTGTGCGGCGCGAGGCATGTCTGACAGCGCCCCACGCTGTGATGGCCTCTGCCCGTCCCGCGCGTCGAAAAGGACTGGATTCCGCGTCAAAGGCGCTCGCAGTTCGTCGCTTTCCCCGTCGCTTTCCAAGTCCATGTCCAGACTGTATCCTGCGCGTCGCGCGGCGGATAAGTCAATAGGTTTTGGACGCGCAAAAATTGACTGTCCGGACCTGTAAAAATAGGAAATATGGATGAGATCAATGTGATGGAGTGGTAAGCGATGAAAAACGCACTGTCGCACGACACTGGCTAGTCGACCGAACTGGAGCACGTTACGCGCGACGAGCAGCAGCGTATCGAAGATTTCTTCCTCTTTTGTCGCCGTCTCACATCCTGCAAAGACGATCACGAGTAGCGTCACCGCGCAGAACGAAGTCACGATGAGGTCGAACACGTTGAACGGATATTTCCAGAATTGCTGCACAGGCCGTCGTAGATTGAGATCCGTGTTTCCTGCAACTGCGAAACGCGACTCACCCGACCAAATGCGAGGAAGCGAATAACAACTTCGAGAATCATCGAAGTGTTGACGATGATCTCCAGGATGTAGAATGCGAAACCAGGACAGCCGTCCTTAAGACTAAGCACGACCGTTGTGATCGACAGTGCGGCCATGGCGAGGTATAGGACGATATAGACTCTTGAGTGCACGAATCGATTAGCAATTCCACGGGTAATTTCGCCCTTCGTTAGAGCATATATCGACCGTGCAGGCCTGTGCGGAGAATGAGCAGCCGTGGTGCACAGGGTGGGGGTTACACGCACCGTGCGTGGGGCGGTGGGGGGCCATTGAACTCGTCGCGGTTGAGTGGGTCGAGCTCTCCACTTTCCAGATCATCCAGCGTTGCGTCTTCCCGCCTAGACATGGTGAGCAGGAGCCTGAAGAGGCTCGGAGATGTGTGTAGCTTGTGAGAGGATGCCGTTGCGCGGCCATGATGACATGAGAGTCTTCGGCAAGCGCCGGCGGCAGTGGACGCCGTCCACAGCGCCAAACATGCCTCTTGTCCTCTCCCGTTCGCTGGCTCGCTTCGGGTTCAGCTCTTCTTTCCCAACGTCTTTCCCCGAACCTTTTTTGAAACCGTTTACCAGCGCAATCAGTCAAGATGGGTGGCGGAGATCTGAATATGAAGAAGTCATGGCACCCGGTGCTCATGAAGAATCAGGAGAAGGTGTGGTTGAAGGAGAAGGAAGCGGTACGTCTTGTGTTTCTTTATCTCGTAGGCCCCCGTCTCATTACATGCCATATAGCTCGAGGAGAAGAAGAAGTTGGACCAACTCCGTAAGGAGAAGGAGGAGGAACGTCAACTTCAGGAGCTTCAGCGACTACAGGAGATGCAGACTGGGAAGAAGAGAACAGAGAAGTTGGAGTGGATGTATACAACGCCAGCGACGGGCTCGAAGCAAAACGAGGGAGAACTGGAGGACTACCTTCTAGGGAAGAGGCGGGTGGACAAAATTCTGACCGCCGACGATAACGTCAAGGTGCGCTTCATCACTTTATCTCGCATGTGCTGCATCTTAACGACATTTATAGCTCGGCGCCGCCCATAAGAACTTCATCGCGGTACAGAATGCGAACAGCATACGCGACATCTCCGCCAAGATCCGTGAGGACCCCTTGTTCGCAATCAAGCAGCAGGAGGCGGCGGCCTACGAAGCGCTCATGTCTAATCCCCTCCGTCTACGCGAAATGCAAGAACGTAACGGCATCAAACCTAAGAAAGACAAGAAGGAGCGCAAGAAGGAAGAGAAGGAAAAGAAGGACCGGAAAGAGAGAGAAAGACACTCAAGGCACAGGTCGCTCACTCCGTTGTCCGACAACGCCCGTGGCGAACGATCCTACCACTCCAGGCGCTCGCCTAGTCCCTATGCCCGCCGCTCCCGCTCCCCCTACAGGTCACGGACCGCAGACACCCGTCCCCCGCTACGATGATGACGATGACCGTTATTCTCGCCGCCGACCCGCCGATCGAAGTCCGGATCCTTACACTCGCCGACGTCCAAGCCCGACTTACGACGACGACAAGCGCCGAAGGCGCGACTCGGACCATCGTCCGCTACCGTGGCCGCGTTCTGACGAGTCGGCGACCCCGCCACGTAGTCCTCCAAGGGAAAGAGAACGATATGATCGTCACCGCGATTCTGACACTGTCAAGAGGGAGCGTTCACGCAGCCCCGACTTGCGCGAGTCCTCTCGCAAACGCGCTCGAATGAGCCCGCCTCCTTCCTCACGTCCCCGGTCCAATCCTCCTCCCCGCTCCAGCGCACCGTCAGGTCCGCCCACTGAAGATCGTGCGTCACGGCTGGCGGCAATGTCGTCCAACGCGATGAGCTTGGATGAGGAACGGAAGGTGCGGCTGACGGCAATGCTGGAAAGGGAGAAAGCGGAGCTCGAGGCAGAGGAGAAGGCGCGCGTTAAATCGAAGGGCATGGGCGGCTTCCTCAGCCACGAACAGAAGAAAGTGTTCGGTGGGCAAGGGGGGCTGGAGGACAGGCTCAAGAGGGGAAGGGCGGGGCTTGTTTCTGAGCGCGCTGATTGATTTTCAGATATTATGCTGAGGTGCTTTAGCTTGGGATGGTGTGTACCATAGCTGCCCGTTTGTTTACGACGATATTGTGTTTGCGGGCATTATGATGAGTCCAACAATGTTATGGAATGCGATGGATGTGCAAGTGCGAAGATATACAGGATTTTATGGAAGATACAAGCAAGATAGCGGAATCAAAACATGGCGACAGATATAGGTGTATTAAGCAAACAAGAGTGACGCGCCCCTGGAGGCGGTCGAGGATGTTGTAGACGTTGGAGTTGTGGGCGACGACGTGCCGGACGACGTCGATCGGGAGCTGGCACGCGAGTCAATCGAGGGGGTGGATTTGGGCAGGAAGCTGACCAGCGAGAGGACGGGGCGGTGTGACTTCTTCTCGGAGCAGTGGTGGTCGATAGAAGGGGCAGGGACGACGACGTTGATGAACACTTTGAGCAGGGAACCAAAGGAACGGGGATGCGAGCAGGTCTGGGTAGATGCTGCGATGAGCGTGTGTGACGACGAAAAAATTATGAAGGCAGAACGGACCTTGGCAATGCATGACTGGACCGGGACGGGAACGTCTGCAACGCTCAGAAGAGTAGATATAGGGGCTAGCGGTTTGGACGGCGCCGGATGGGGAAGCTCGGGCGCGGCGACCGCGCGGCGGCCCCAGTAAAGATCCTTCGACGTCACCCTGTCGCTTTTACGAGGATGGCCCTTCATTTGCGCAAGTCTCGGATAGGGGCAGGACTATCGGCGTGTTAGGGAACTCGCGAGAGAAGAGGGCAAGCGAGGGACGTACGTTACGCGGACGATCCGCTGGGGGCTTGGTCAACGTGGCCGAGAAATGGACGTGGTGGTCGACGATGTATGAAGACATTGATACCTGATCAATGATGCAGCGGTGAAGGTATGTGAAGAAGCAATGACAGTGGGGGTCGGAAGAGAGCCGTGATTGTGGTCTTTGGCAACGTGGGCGATTTATGTAGTTGGATTTCGATTCGGACTGGCAGACTGCAGCATGGCAAGAAGGGAGGGGAGGCTGGGCTGAGACACGGGATGATCGAGGCGCAAAAAAGGAAACCGAGTTGTGAAAAGGACCAGGAGGCAAGACGGGTAGATAGATTGGTGAGACCTGTCTGCCTTATAATAATACGAAGCCACGGGGATGTGATCCTAGGATCGCGTCAAATTGCTTCGGTCCGGGCAGTTTATTTTTCGAGCGCCGTTTCGTCGCGCGTGCGCATGGCGCGGGCGAAAGCCTTAGAAGGAAAGGTCAATGTTCGCCACGCTTTCCACATTGAAACGCGAGGGGGAAAAACTCACGACGACCAGGTTGGACAGCGAGCGAGGAGGCACATCTTCCGTGTTGTTTTCCAACTCCCTCACGACCGTTTCAAAGTGGTCGGTGTTGACACTGACATCTGAACTCTCGCGCTGAATCGAGGGGGACAGCTGCGAGGACGAAGGGCGCGGGTCCTCATTTACAGCTTGCCCCTGTGCCGGCGCTGTCGCGGTAGGGAAATCGTCGGTGAGGCTGAGCGAATTCTTGACGCTTTGTCAGAGCAGAGCGAGTCCAAGGAGCTCTTTTCTCGTACCATGAGCTCGTCTATACCACCGGAGGCCCATCTCTTGGCCATGGGATACGGGTGATGCCTCTTCTGGTGAGAGGAACGGTAGCTGGGAAGCCGGAGCGGATAGGACGGCAATTGGTGTTGAGACGACGACATGAGGGTAGGTAGGACGAAACGCGCGGCTGGCTTGAGGCAGGGGGGTCCGAATCGTGGCTCACATAGCACGAAAAAAGGATCGTCGCTCAGTCAATATGAGTATATGGTAAGAGACGTCGATGACAGAGATGCATGAAGCTTCGGGGGGGCGTTTGTAAAGCTAGTGGTGGACTTGAGTGGGTTTTGGAAAGGATTGGAGGACAAGTTTCACCAGTAGGGTAGCCTGAGGTGGCCGGGAGTTTGAGCAAATAAGGTTGGCGAATAAGGCGTCACTAAGCGCCTCCTCGCTTGCACTTGTCCTTGTACAATGCCTCGAACCGTGCAGTAGGCCCTTGCTTGCATTCACCCAGCGAGCGATATGTGTAGAAAGGTGAGGGGCTCCATCCAGACGACGGCTCTTGTCGGCTCAGCTTTCCGACGGGGGTTTTCCTAGGTAAAAGTTACGCAATCATGGGACCAAGTCGGCATGCCATCAAAGGGCCCGAAGATCGCTCGAGATATGTATATGCAGTCTAATGGAGGCAAGGAGCATTTATCTTCCTGGGTCCTTATCAGCATATATGGCGAGCGACAGACAGGTAGGCTGGTTCACCTTCACCCTCCGACATAACGCAATAACGGTGTACAGTCCGATCATGGATATTTGAGTGCTCCCCGCGGTTAGCAGCACTACACATGGCTTGCGGGATTTCTGGGGGTTGAAGACACAAAAAGCCATACCATGAAAGCCTTCCGCGGACATGAATTCTCACAGAAATCACCCGGAAGATATTCCTGCGGCCTCGTGCACGGCATCGCGGAATCTTGTAGGCTGCCTTGTCTAGGAACGGTCCGGGTATCACGTTAACACATCCGTAGGCACGGTGATAGAGGAGCACACTATGGTGACTCGGCTCAGCTATGTCTACTCGATCCACGAGACTGCCGTGACGATGCTGGATACTTCAGGTCTCTTCAACTTCGAGAGAAGACGAGCCAGGAGACGAGCCTAGCGACTAACCTGGCGTCTGGACGGTGGGGTATTCTCAGCGATCCCGCTTTTACGGTCGGAGCGCACTCACAGAGTCTTTCGCGGACCTGGAGGGCTGGGGCATGCGGGGTAGCAAGAACTAAAACGGCACCCTGGCAGAGCATCCGAATATCCGTCGAGCTCCTGTTACTTTGACGGTCTGTATAACTTGCCCTTGGCTCTGGCTTGCCTTGCAAGGGTGGCGGCCTGTGGAAGAAAAAGCTTGAGCTTGGCCAAACTTGGGCCAAACTTGTGCGTAGGATGAGGTTGAAAACTTGAAACAGTAGAGCTGATGGACCACAAACGTGTCAAACAGATTTTGGGCGCCGAGAGAACGTCCCTTCTCTCGCACCCGCCCATCGCAAAAGGAGGGCAGGAACAGCAAACGGAGGGCAGGACATAGGAGTAAGAGACTGGGCCGAGAGGGATGTGCAATTGAGGGGCGCAAGATCTCGATCGGCGGGGTTGAGCGGCCCATTCCAGTTCTTCATTGTCTCACTTCGCCGTTGGTGAGCAAGCTGCCAGTCTGCCCCCACCCTTCAAATAACCCCATCAGCATGGCCGCCATTTTACCCGAGGTCACACGGTTATCTGCCACTTCTTCTTCTTGCCCTTTCCCCAGTGTTCACACCCACGGGCCACCATCTCATGACGACTTTGAAGACCAGTTCGAGACCGGGTTCCCTCCTGAAAACAGGCCAGAGGTTGAGCGCGACCTCCCTGCCGTTTTTGACAGCCATCGACGTCATCGCATCCCCTCTCTATTCGTTCAAAAGGTCGTGTTCTCCTCCGTCTAGCATGTACCAACCTTCCCTCCCTCCTCCACCTGCCCTGCCGAAATTAGTCTTTTTGGAGAGCGGGTCATGTCTCGCAAGGTCGTTATATGTGGCGCAGGCTTTATAGGTGCGTGCAGTATTTTTTCATCCCCCATGTATACGCTGAAATCGCCGTAGGCTCTAGGATCGCAACTACAATCAGTCACGCCAATGAGTCTACCAGCGCTCTACGGCGCATTCAAATCTCATCTCGAAGCCCGGACAAAATCGTAGACTCGCTCAGAGGCCATATCGTACAGGATCACCTCTTGCCCGCTGTCCCGGTGGATATCACCAAACCAGAAACTCTTGCTTCTGCTTTCGAAGGCGCTCATTACGTGGTCTCCATGGTTGGCATTCTGACGGGCTCCCCGGAGGCGTTCGAAAGAATCCAATGGAAGGGTGCTGAAAACGTCGCTCGTGCTACTGCTGCAGCTGGTGCAAAACTCGTCCATATCAGTGCGATTGGCGCAGACAAACTTAGCCAAGTCCCCTACGAACGTACGAAAGCACTGGGAGAAGAGGTCGCCTTCAAACACTGTCCAGACGCCACCGTCATCCGTCCAAGTCTAGTATTTGGTCCAGGCGATGGGTTCTTCAACGTACGTAAACACCTCATCATGCTTGTCCTCGCCTTCTGCTGATCTAGAGTAGAGATTCGCCCAACTTTCCAAATATCTGCCTTTCCTTCCGGTCTTCGGTAATGGCTCATCGAAATTCCAACCCGTTTTTGTGGACGACCTTGCCCGACTCGTCGAGATTCTCACCAGAGAAAATTCTGATCAAAAGCTCGATGTCACCGGCAAGATCATTGAGGCTGGTGGACCACAAGGTGGGGTCACATCGTTCCGTGGACAACGTCTCTCTAACCATACCTCGATTTGGCTCAGTATTCTCCTTCAAGGAAATCATGCAGCTTGTACTCAAATACACTCATCGCACCCGCCCTATAATACCTGTACCGTGGTCAATCGGAGAGCTTCAAGGCTTAGTGTTGGAGCGGCTTCCATCCAATGTTTTCACATTAACTCGAGACCAGGTAGGACTCTACCTTTTTCCCTCGCTACTTCGTCAAGTTTTAACTCTGTCCTTCCTGCTCACAGGTCGAACAACTCAAACGCGACAATATCGTCTCTTCACCTCTCCCGCCAACGCACGTTTCATTCGAAGATTTCTTGCAACAGCATGGCTGTACATTGAGGTCAGTTCACAAGATCCTGCCGACGTACCTACGGTGAAAGCGTCCAGCTTGTGTTGAGTCCGCCGCGTTTCCGCATTTCCGCACCTTCGACAGACGCAATCCACGACTCTGTTTTATCTCAGTATCGTTGTCCTTAACCGGACCTGTAAGCCGATATTTTTCCACTAGCATAGACCCGTGCATTGCACTCATTCAAGTAGCAAGGCTGTGGTGATTGTATTCAAATAAGCAACAAATAAGCATAACTAAGTACTAAGCATGAAGTGTAGAAGATTCAACTCGCAGTCCGATAGTAGGGAAACTGTAGCCGGGATGCCTACTGTACGCGGCCGACGTTAGGCAACGTCCCCTGTCCCCGGGGGTCGGTTGCGGTTGCCTAATTTGCGGGTTGTCTCCTGTCCCCGAGGCTGAGTTGCTTTCCGCTTACCCATGCTTAATTTTCGCAAAAAAAAAGGTCAAAAACCCTCAAGAATACGTCACCAGCGGCACCAAGTACGAAATCGACATGAGGTTCGCTCATATTGTATTTTGTTTTCTACAAACCGCCGCAGCGCTGCCAGCCTCATGAGCTAATAGGACCCCTGAAATTCCCTATAGAGCATTCATCCCAGGGTGACCTGTTTTCGGTGGTGCGCTGGGACAGAATTTGGGCCATTTTCGGTGATTTACATGATAGATTTTTTCAAGTCAGCCGTTTTCAGTGGTTCTTAGACTATACATATCTAAAAATAGTCTAATTTCCCACGCCTTCGGCGTCGAGGTTTCCAGAGCAGAACTCTCATTTTATGCACAAGCTTGCTATAACATGCCTAGTTTGCTTCCATAGACCCATGGGAAGCAAAATATGCAAAATACTTGTGATTGGAACTGACAGATCCTCGGCGTGTTCAGATGCTTACCATTTTCGGTGGTGAAGATGGGACTTCGGACGGGCGGGTTCCTTTTCAGTGGTTCTTAGCTCCAACATGTCGGCCCTACGGGGCCCATTTTCGGTGGAGAGTACCATACATAGGTTCCCATAAGGCCCAAATTTTCGGTGGTCCGAGATGAATCATTTATAGGGAATTTCAGGGGTCCTGAGCTAATCAGCACTCAGTGACAAATAAGGTGGTCAGTGTGCACAAAACCTTGTATTCATATACAGATTCGTGTACAGTGTAATGGGCCAAAGCGTGAGGATGATCACTCGACGCTACATAGGACAGCTTTGGCCCTTTGGGAGAGCTCACTCACAAGAGGTTGCGTTGCCTAAAGTGGATGTCCCCCGTCCCCGAGGCCGGGTTGCCCTCCTCTACCCGCTCCCACGGTCATGTGACACCGGTTGCGAGTTGCCAAACTACAGCCGCCTACAGTAGAGGGGTTTGTGACGGTCCCAAATGCTCTCGCTCGTGTCGGGCTCTCTTGGCAATCTGCCATTTCGATAGCAGAGTGGGTTGTTCTGTTCCTTGAGGGTTCAGAGCTGGAGTCCTTGGGGGCGTAGGAAGCAAGTCGCCGAGGGCCGAGTAGGCCTGCGAATATGCAATGTCGATGAGGACATATCACCTGTGATATGGATAACAAAAGGATCAGTAAAGCCTTTACTATCACATTGATTGATACTGTATGCACGTACCATCTATGAAAGCTCCGTTCGAGGCTTGCTGGTTGGTTGGGTTCTTGCATTATCGTGTCACCTGTCGTTGATTCGGACGTGGACGACACAATACAATGCTGTTGCGGACCTTCAGGATCCTGAGGATGTCGTTGTGCTCGCACTCAAGACCGGCGGTGGCCAATGGCGTCAGCCGAGGAAAGCTGTAGACAACAATATAGTAAGCAAGGACATTGATCAGTTTGTTAAGGTCAGTCATACCTGGACGGCCGTGTTCTCGTTCGCTTGCGAGGAGGTTGAATGGGCACTGTTTCTGGGGGCTGCATCTTGGACGGAATCAGTGGACCTGCGTTCCTGCTCGGTGCACCGTCCCAATGGCCAGCCAATGTCACCCCCAACTCGCATAGATTCTTCTGCACAAATAGTACATGTCAGTTCGTCTCGCAAGAGAGAAAGAAAATGCGCACATGATCCAGATGAACGCACCGAGATGCACTGGATGCAGATGACAGGGTGTGCTGTACTGTGTCGTGTCGGGTCGGGTCGTGTCGTACATCACTCGAGCTCGGGACCACCACGCCTCATCCGAGCACCGAGGAAATTTCCCGAAAAATCTCTAGATATATAAATAAATCCAATCAGGGGGGGTGGGAGCGACGCGGTCATCGTGACCGAAGCGACAAAACACGTCCATGTTGCTGCACAAACATTGCTTTGGAGGAAAATTGATTTGAATTTGTTTTCTGATATACAAAGTAAAAGGTATAAGTAGGGCTGTGCCATGGAGGCTACTTTGACGCTAACGGCGGTGCGTAGAGGTGCCATAGAGAGTGGGAAGGTATGACGGTGGCCAAGTACGTGGTGGAGGTCAAGACGAAGAGCGACGCGGCGACCCGGCCGACGCGCAAGCCTAGGATGACGCAAGCAGCCACGTGCATTTGTCAACGCGACTTGTCACGCGTCGCGTTACGATGACGTGGCTGTTGTCCCACAACCAATCAGAAAGCTCACTTGTCTCGCGGTTTGTGTCGTGACGTGACGCAGCGCTCCACCGCGTCTCTCTTTGTATTAAAGGATTATGAGCACTCGAACCAAACGACGGATGCCTCTGCCTTCCGACGGCTCCCGCCCTGTAACCAATAAAGAAAATGCACCGGCGAACCGTGATATGGTCATGAGCCAATCAACGCCGCCACACGGGGTGCCTATGATGAGCCGCGCTCTGAGCTCAGATAGCGCGACACCCACAAGAGACCACCAGCAAAACAGATAAAGCCGTTACGATTATGGTCGTGTCCTGGCGTCCCCCCGATGTCTGGATCCCCGCCTTACTCTGGCCGAACATCCACCGTTCCCACAATCGCTGAGGGTGTCCAAGAGGGCCCCGTTCTCTCCTCGCCTCTCATAGACGAAAAGGTGACCTCTAGGGCCGACGAAAGAAGACCCTCTCAACCTACAGTGAAGGCATATAGCGTCTTCACCAGCAAAGAAAAATGGACAATCGTTCTTATGGCATCCCTGGCCGGGGTGTTTAGGTACGTGTATGCGTTCACGCAAGAGTAACCCTTGATAATAGCATCACCTATGGGCAGTCCTCTGACGGCAAACGTGTACTTCCCAGCGATCCCGGTTATCGCCTCACAGTTTCATAAGAGCACCGAGGCGATCAACCTGACTGTGACAATCTATATGGTCATGCAAGGACTCAGTGTGTTCTCCTTCTACTCGGCATATGATCCCAATCTTAATGATCGGTTTCTTATTTCGTAGGTCCCATGCTCTGGGGAACACTGTCTGATCGTTGGGGACGTAGACTCATGACAGTCGCATGCATGGTGCGTGCTGTCCTGCCTTGTGCGGCATGACGAATCTCATGCTATGTTTAGGTCCTTCTGGCTTTGACTTGCGTGGGACTAGCGCTCGTACCCACTTCAGACTATTGGCTCCTCATGTTGCTCAGATGTATACAAGCTGCCGGCTCAGCGAGTACCATCGCGCTAGGTACGTCTCGGTCCAGCACTCGTCGCCCGCTGCCACATGAGCTCATTCCATCTATAGGCAGTGGGATTATCGGCGACATAGCCACACGTGCTGAGAGGGGCAACTTCATGGGTATCTTTGGCGTGGGGCCATTGGTATGTCATTCAAAGTTCATTTTATGAAGGGCTTCATTCACCTCACCTTTTCAGGTTGGACCATGCATTGGACCTGTTATTGGCGGCGGCCTCTCTCAAGGATTGGGATGGAGGTCTATCTTTTGGTTTCTCTGCATCGCAGCATCCATGTGCGCGATTGGGATCCTTTGGTGGGTTTCATATACAATCATCGATCCCATTTGTACTGACGACGCAATTGGCAGTTTCCTCCCTGAGACTTTGCGCGCGATTGTTGGAGACGGAAGCTACAAACCCGCACCTTTATACAGGCCACTGATACCCATCATTGGGCGCGGAAGGACTATCGAGACGACTGGGGAGAAACCGCCCAAGAAGCCGTTCGTCAATCCCCTGCGAATTCTGTTGTACCCAGACATCATAGTCCTCCTTGTGTTCAACGGCATAGTGTACGCCGTTTTTTATGGCGTGCTCACGACGATTTCAACCCTCTTCACTGTTACCTACCCAGAGCTCAATCAAACCGATATCGGTCTCTGCTTCCTCGGAATAGGCGGGGGCATGATGACCGGCACGATTTTTTCGGGAAAGCTATTAGATTGGGATTATCAGCGCGTCAAGGCGTCAGCAATTCGCAGGGAACAGAGCGATGGGGAGAAGGACCTTCGTGCGGGAGACGGGTCTAAAGACGACAGTTTTCCAATAGAGGTCGCGCGCTTGCGGTTGCTGCCCGTCTTTCTTCTCGTGGTCACCATATGTGTGGCAGGGTATGGGTGGTGCCTGCAGGCAAACGTGGCTCTCGCTGGTCCCCTCATACTTCAGATCATCAGTACGTTGTTGTGAGCTCTCCTCGTGATGTCCGCTGACCGTCGATCTGGTCTCAGTCGGGTTCAGCGTCGTAGGCATCATGAATACCATCTCCACGATCCTTATCGACTTGTTTCCGACGCAAGGGTCTTCTATCACTGCATGCGTATGTCCCCTCCTATCTTCAGCACTCCGGATTCCTCGTGCTGAATCATTCTATCTATCAGAATAACTTAGTCCGCTGCTCTTTGGGGGCAACGTTGGTCTCAGTGATCGACATCATTACGAATGCGCTCAAGCCAGGTTGGACTTACGTCGTCCTCGCTGCCATGTGTGTTGCTGTGGCGCCCTTGCTCTTTATCGAGATGGCATACGGGCCCGTGTGGCGAGGACGAAGACAAGAGCAGATAGACCGTAAAGAGAACAAACGTTCTTCCTACTAATCTTACTCCGTATATTGGATTTCAGATCATTTCACGGCCCTCGACGTTGACTTTACGCACAAGGACACGACCCACTCATGTATCATAGACGTTCCGATTCCATATGTTTACGTTGTTCAAGTTATCGATGCATACATGCTGCATTCCCGTTTCTTGTTTACTGCCCCTGGGGATTTCTGTCTCGGATCAGTGTTCGGCACCGGCGTTGGCCGTTCAACGTTGTTTATTGCGACTTGAACTACGTCGCCCACAAGCCGGCTACAGCAATGTGAGATGTCCGCCCCAACATCCCTCACGTTCAATCGCGAGTATTTTTATCGGAATGCCCTCATGGAGTTGTACTTACTGCGCCTACAGAAACTGTTCGCGGTATAACAGAATTCAGTAGGTTTGCTTTTTTCTGAACGTGTGCCTCGCCCCCTGACCATTTTGCTATCCCCCTTGCTCACAGTTGAAGTGGCCATCCACGGTATTCTGTATGTGCGCCAGATCTACCCCGCCGAGCTCTTCATCCGGCGGAAGAAGTACGAGACGCCCGTCTTCCAATCTCGCCACCCTGCTCTGAACACGTACATCTCCGGCGCGGTCAAAGCGGTAGGGGAGGAGCTCGTGCTGGTTCGTGTTTCGGGCCCTTTAGGCGCATTCCTAATGCTGATGCAACTGTATATGCAGGGACATGTCGACAAGGTTGTGGTCGTGATCAAAAACAAGGATGAGGTCGCCCTCGAGCGGTTCATCTTCACCATCCAGAATATGATCGACGTCGAGGCGTTCAACAAGGACACAGGGTATGTCTCACCTCGATTCCCCAACCAACCAACCGACTCCCGCCTCTCAGGGTAGAGGGTGCGATGGCACTGTCGGCGCTGAGTCAGTATTTCCGCTCTTTCCTCGTCAAGTTAAGCATGATGGAATCCCAACTGGGCGAACTTCCGAGAGACGGTGGGTCCCCCCTCCCGACTTCACACTCGGATACGCGCTCATCCTAACTTTCCCCCAAGGGGACAACTCGTTTGCCATATTGCTGGAGCTGAAGGATGGTAAGGCTCCTGCCGCCGAGCCGGCCAAGGTAAAGAGCTCACCATGTCTCAGAATCACTTTAGGCCTGATTTTGCTTCCAGGAAACTCCCCCTCCTTGGATTCCAGCAGTGACCCAGCATACAACACCGGGAGCGTCGCCGGACGCAGAGCTTCACATGGTTCGCGCTGTAGAGACCGGAGTCATCAACGTAAGGCGCACGTCTGATTATGGGTCCTGATTGATTCCATCTCCCATCCAGCTTTCGCTCGCGGTTCAGGAATCGGAAGACAAGCTCCGCCTCATCGGAGAAGAGCCGTTCGAACCTCCGAAACCCGTAGACCCGGGGAAAGGGAAGGGGAAAGGGAAAGGAAAGGAACGAGCGGAATGACTGACACATCCTACGCAAGTGCTTTAATCCGTCCTGTTGTATAATCGAAACCAAGCGTCCAATTATTACGAGAATAGCGAAGTCCAAGCAAAAGGTCCGAAACTATAGATACAATGTGACGCGTCCATCGCGTCAGACGTCGACCCGTATCCGCTGGATGATGGGAATTATCCGATCCCACTCTTCCATAGCCTGCAAAGGCATATCAGCCAGGGGGACACGGTCTGAGATCGAAAAAAGCGTACAGTCTTGTAGAGTTCAATTTGTCCGTCGGCAAGGTTCGTGAGCATCTCCTTCATCTCTGCCTCTTTAGCGTGTTGAAAGATGGCCTGTTCTCGTAACGTTTCATCGCTGAAAGCATCCGAGGTCTCATGAGCAGTGGTCACTGCATCTTCCAACTGTATGCGTTCCCGAGAGTCAGTATAACGAGGTCTAGAGGTAATGCTATATTTTACCTCCTTAATCTTGACATCGAGCTTTTTCATTTTCTCCACACGGCTCCGGTCATCATCTGCACCGCGAATTGCATCCACGCGATCCCTTAGGTATGCACCCAAACCAAGTCCGGAACTACCAGCGTGTCCACTGATGATAGCAGAAAGGCGATCACGTTCAGCAGTAACCCCCGAGAGATAGTCCGTGAGTTCTTCGAGGTCCAGTTGCTTCTGGTCGCGCAGTTTGAGCACGGCTCGATGAGCGTGCGAGTAAGTCGTGAGAGAATGTAGATGTATGAGGAAGGGATCGATCGTGTTTTGCGTCTGTTGTCGTCGCCTTAGGGCAAGAAAGGGCGACAAGGTAAACCGCGTACCGTGTGGCGCATTAGCGCAGAGAACTCCAGCAGAGTGTTGGAGAAATGGTTCAACTGGTCTGTAATGCCCGATTCAAGAAAACCAAGACCCTGGACTGCAACAGCCAGGTCATGGTAGTCCCCGGTAAGATCTTCACCCGCGGATTGGGGGTCCCCAGCTCATTTAGCCTTAGATGTCGCATGAAACAAGTGATTATCGTGAATGCTCACCTGTGGTGCGTCCACGAACACGCGTCCACAAGCGTTCCGAGGTGTTGATGCTCTCCTCGAACCTGTCCACATTCTCGCGCATGGCAAGAAAGCGCTCATCGGGTTTACGAACACGAGCAAATGCGTTGAGAAGGGTATCTGACAGGTTCTCAATCACACCCTGTGGCTGGTCGGGACCTGGTGGATGAGCGATATGCTGGTGCATAATGACATGCTGGCCAGGACGTTTGAGCATTGGAACGAAACCGCCGAAGGGTCACTCACCCATTCCGTCGATTCAAAGAAGGCGCGGACAAGGGTGCTGCGCTGTAATGTCGGGTGCCGGGCTAGTCGCTGGAGAAAGCGATGGAGACTGCAAGATCGCGTTAGGACAGGATGATGTGTGAGACCGCGAAAGCACTTGCTCCTGGCGGCGACGCTCCATAAATTCTGGACTGAACCTATCTCCAGTGAGATATTCTGGAAGGTACATTGGTGAAGGAGAAGGCCAACATACAGGCGAATACGCACCTAGCCTGTGCTTGTCGGGTAGCGGGGGAACAACGCATGCGGGGAAGTCTTTTGCGAGATGGTTTCGGAGGAAGACAAAATCTTGAAAACGTCTTCTAGCGGAGGGAGAGGGAGAAGAAAAGATCGACAGATTGGTCTGCAAAACAACTGAGAACTTGAGTTATATGTCGAATGAAGTACCACTCGGACCTTGGCTGTAACAAGATACGAGACGTAGGCATCTTTCGTGTCCGCATGCTCCTTCAAAGGATCCTTGACCTGTGTGATGAGATATCCCTCCCACTTGGGGTCGTGTGGACCGCGTTCCTCCTCTCCTTCGACGGTGCTTTGCCTAAACCCAGGACGAGAAGGAGTGGGTTCTGGGTCGGCATCGTAAGCCTGCGCTGCGGGAGATTCCCAGGTGACGCTGTCAAATACATCCTCTTCGTCGCCGAGCATGGTGTGAAGGGCGGAGAAAGTGAAAGGGTAGTTGGAATCTGGAGCGGCGTCGGCGGGAGATGACGATGGGACCGAACGGCAGACCGAACCAGTTGACTGCGCAGAACGCGTCCAGTTACGAAAGCGCGCTGATGACACGGGCAATTCCGTCCCTTACACCCGCCCGCTCAGCTTGTCCGACAGCAACCACCATCCCATCTTATTACCCTCCCTTCATTATCCATGGTGCTCAGCACCAAACCCCTCGCCTGGGCTATTGGCTTTCTCGGTGCTGCAATAGCCACAGCAGCATACGAAGTTCCTATCCTCGACACCGATTATTCCAGGCAAATATGCTCTGGCATGTGGAGTGGTTCTAACACCTTCATCAACGGTATGTGTTTTCTCAGCCCCATATCTTTCATATAGCTCACAGCTTACCAGTTAGCTTCGAGTCTGCATCGCAAGGTCAGCTGGCGATGGTGATATACGAGTGGTCGGATTACAAGTACCTCGGCAAGATCACTTCGGAGGAAGACGCATACCTACCCGTGAGTACCATCACTTGCGGCGCTAAGGCTCGCGTTTATTCGATTGTATCAGCAGAGAACATACATATGCACCTCCGACGCTGTTCGCAATGGTTTCTGCACCACGGAACAGCTTGGCCGATTCATTCTAGACCTCCCGAACGGCAAGACTATCGACGATACCACGTTCTGGTCGGCGCGCGTCGCGTTTTCCGACACAGCCGACTCTGGCGAGGTCTCGGAGAGTCAACCTCCTGCTGAAAACGCCGCAAGTGGGTTCTGGAATAACCCCGCAGGAAACCCAACACCTCCCGACAGCGAATATAGTTCGCCCTTCCGCAGAGCATCCGTCCTTCCCAGGGATACCATTAATCCAAGTCCGTCAAATATTCTTCGTTACAGTGAACCAATCCAGTACCTCGTCCGCAAGACAGGCTATTACTGCGTTGGTGCGTTCCGTCGGTGTCTTCAGATCTGGTCGGTGCCATTAAATTATCCTGCGCGCGACAGCCGTCATCCCCGTTACAGTCCTGCAGCCTTCGTCAACTCCGCAGTTGACCCGCCAAGACTCGATTGAAGTCCATCCTTCCTACACCGGCACTGTTCTGTTCCGCAACAAGTTCAACGGACAACTTCCTGCGACCGATTATCCCAAAGTGAACGTCAGTCGTGTTATCCTCGTGGGTGTATCGCGTGTGCTCAGCATGTTATAGTTCTATGGCGCTATGCTTGTGGTGTATCTGCTCATGGCAGCCATCTGGGGATGGATGTGTTACAAGCACATCACCGAAATCCTTCCGATTCAAGTAAGCCGTTTCCTGCCGCTATTCATAGGTTCCTCAGTGATGAACCGCAACCGACAGTATTACCTCTCGTGTCTAGTCGGCTTTTTGGTACTCGAAATGGTGGCCAACCTAGGTAGTGATTTTCGGCGCGTATCGTTTGCTATATGCTAATTTATCGTCAGCTTACTACCGTTACCTCAATGCTCACGGCAAGGGCACCCCGTCGACCGTTTTCTTATTCGTCGTGGCCATCTTGGATGCTGGACGAAACTCCCTCTCCTTCTTTATGCTTTTGGTTGTATCTCTTGGGCTTTCGGTCGTTCGCGACGAACTGGGTTCTACCATGCGCAAGTGTCAAGTGCTTGCCGTTTTCCACTTCATATTCGGAGGTGCGTGCTCAATCTTCAAACAAACAAAAGTTTGCCCGTTTTATTGACCTGGCTTACAGTCCTTTATGCCGTCGGAATCGTCGAACTTGAATTCGAGTCGACGTCAGCTCTTGTCCTGTTAATGTTCGTTATCCCTCTCGCATTTACTTTGAGCGGCTTCCTTATGTGGACACTGTATTCTCTGAACGGTACGTCAACCTTCTCATCCGTCTCCTGTTACTTTGCTTATGAGTTGTTGATCTAGCCACTATTGCTCAGTTGAGCGCACGCAAGCAACACTACAAACTTCGCATGTTCAGGCGACTGCAGTACATCCTGATCTTTGTCGTCGTGGCCGTGACAATATTCTTCTTCGTCTCTTCCCTTACGTTCTCCGGTCGCCTAGCTGAAGGTGATGAAGAATACGCTCCGAGAGTCACCCCACGACTGACGTTGTGGGTTTAGATTACGCCGCCAAAAGCTGGAAGATTCGATGGTGGCTACTCGACGGCTGGCTTTCTCTGTTGTACTTCGTCGCCTTTGCCGCGATTGCGTATTTATGGAGGCCGTCCGCCAACAACAGCAGATACGTCCTCGTCTCTCTCGATGACTGGCCGTATCCTAACCTGTCTTTTGATATCTACATTGTTGATGTCGGATGAGCTCGCCCAGGACGAAGAAGACGCTGAAGATTATGATCTCGAGGCCATGGAACACCGTTCATCCCCTCGCCACCGCGACGATGACGAGGCAACCCTTGTGGGCGGGAACCGTGGGCACGGCCTCGTCAACGACGATGCGGTCGTATTCGAGATTGGGGATGAGGATGCGCACGACCTCAGCGATGAGGATGAGGATTCCCAAAAACATCATCGAAGGCGAACGACACAGGATCACGATGACGGCGTCGTTGACGAGCGGGAGGGTCTGATGAGCGGAGGTGGGAGGAAGAACAGGGACGATTAATCTTGCGACTTAGTGGCTAGTTATTGCTTTCGACGAATTGCGTGTCATCATTATAATGCGTAGTGTATATACAATACAAGGGACATAACCAGGGCGTCAATCGATATCCCGATGCAAGGTGAGGATAAGTACAAATGTCCAACGGGAAAATACTCAATCTCGTATACGACCTGTGGATGTCGAATACAGACGAGCGGCTATGTTCATACTTTGCAACTCCTAAGGAGCAGGTGAGTGATCGGGTGAAGCAAAGGTACCCAAGCTGCACGAACCTGGAATAGCAGCTTGGCTGCATAGGGAATGTAAAGCTGAGAAACCGCCGTCTTCGTTTTGCATGCACGGCACTTGGAGAGAGGGGGAGTCAGTATTGTCGACGTCTTTTGGACAAAGCAGGAGTAACATACCTCGAATGTCTGCTTTTTCTGCACACACAAAAACAGGTCAGAGAAAAGCGCGAGGTCTAGGTAGACCCACATACCAAGTTCGCGATCGCCGTAAGACCACATCTGTCAAACGCGGCTCGTGGGTAAGACGACGATGACTGAAGACGATAGAGTAAAATAGCACGTACGAGTCACACACATGCAGACGGTAGGCGTCGCTGGCATCGAATAATCGCTCCTTCAAGAAGCCTGCCACACCATGCGAGATCATACAATCACGCTCCATCTCTCCGAAACGCAAACCACCGTCACGACTACGACCCTCCACTGGCTGTCTCGTCAGAATTTGCACGGGTCCGCGGGCACGAGCGTGGATTTTGTCATCGACCATGTGTTTCAACCGTTGGTAGTACGTCGGTCCGAGGTACACTTGTGCCTGCAACTTGCGCCCCGTATGGCCATGGTACATCACCTCCAAACCTCGCGACTGGTAGCCCTGTTGCAGGAGGAATTTGGACACTGACTCCACCGTGAGATCGGTGAACGGAGTCGCATCACCCTCGTTCCCGATCAAAGTTGCTACCTTCGACAGCAGGCACTCAACCAAATGGCCGATAGTCATACGCGAGGGAATGGCGTGGGGGTTAATGATGATGTCTGGTGTGATGCCCTCTGCGGTGAAGGGCATATCCTCCTGACGGTATGTGATACCTATCGTACCCTTCTGTCCGTGGCGAGACGCGAACTTGTCGCCAATTTGGGGGATACGCGTTGAGCGAACGCGGATCTTGACGAACTTGTTGCCCTCGTGGTTCGTGGTCACCAAGACCTGATCCACGATCCCGCTTTCCGTACTCTTCAACGGGGTGGACACGTCGCGACGCGTATGCAACCTTGATCTTTGACCAAGTTCCTCGCTGTCTACGGGGAGGGGAGCAGTCTTTCCAATGATGATATCGGCACCATTGACACCTGTTCCAGGCGCGATAAGCCCATCGTCCTCGATCTTGTCGTATGTGCCGTGCTTCATATGAAGTGTGGTATCGCGCGTTGGCTTCTCAAATTCCTCGACCTGTTGTATTCCTGCTTTCTTCTCCATGTCCATGTAACTTCGGTAGTAGATACTTCGGAAGAGGCCACGGTCGATTGAACTTTGGTTCATGATGACGGAATCTTCCTGGTTGTAGCCGCTGTAGCAGAGGATGGCTACAATGGCATTCTGACCAGCAGGAAGCTCGCGGAACTTGAGGTACTCCATTGACCGTGTAGTTGCGAGAGGCTTTTGCGGGTAGTATAGGATGTTGGCCATCGTGTCCATGCGGACGAGGAAATTGGTGAGATATATACCCATGGCTTGCTTGCCCATGGCTGATTGGTAAGTGTTTCGAGGAGACTGGAAACCAATTGTCAGAAAGAGGTCTTTCAACATGACTACATGACGTACCTGATTATGGTCAGGGAAAGGAATGATACTAGCACAGATGCCGAGGATCATACTGGGGTGAATCTCGCAGTGGGTCCACGTATGAGGAGTCAGCCCAGAGGCCGCCTTCAGCCTTGCTGCCGGATCGAATTCCTGATCCTCGTTCGCATGAGGATCGATACCAGCGGCCTGCAGCCTCGAATTCTCCAAGTCTTCGGGAGTCATGCAGATCATGACCGTTTCTTCTTCCTCCGCATCCAGCATCTCGATGACCCCCGTCTTGATAAGCTGTGACCAGTGGAAGACATCTTCCGGCACTTGACGGTAGCCTTGGCTGACCCACTGCACATGCTTCTTCTCCAGGACGAGTTGGTGATTCTCTACCACGAAGAGCGGTCTACAAACACGCCCTGGATCCGTGTAGATCCGCAGCTCCCTTTCGCGAATGTCACGAACGATGGATACCTCGGGGTGGACATCATCTTTCCGACGGAGCTTCTTGAGGGTGGAAATAAGGTTTGTTGGGTCGCGGTGAATGCCAACCCAGACACCGTTGACAAATACTTTGGTCGTCAGAGTGGAAGAATGAGCATTTTCTTCCAAAGACTCCAGGCCCCACTCCTCCAAGAAGTCGACGATCGTCCCACTAGTCGAACCAACGGAGATACACGCCATAAGGGATAGGTTCTTGACGAGGCCACAAGCCTGGCCTTCAGGAGTTTCTGCAGGACATACCATACCCCAATGAGTGTTGTGAAGTTGACGTGGCTTGGCAATTTTGCCTTCACGTCCTAGGGGAGTGTTGCATCGACGAAGATGTGACAGCGTGGAAGCGTAGGTGTATCTATTAAGCACCTGCGACACGCCAGCCTTGGCTGACATCGCCTTCTTCTGATCACCCCAGTTGCCTGTGGCGAGCGAATATTTCAAACCATTGGTGATGGTAGTGTGCTTAATGGCAAGATTGAGGTTAAAGTCCTTGTGAGTCTCGACACACTACATATCACGATGAGCACATTCCTATGATACGCGATGGAGGCTGCAAGACGTACCTTTTGCAGATGTCGATAGACATCCCGCGTCAACTTCCTGAAGAGCATCCTAAAAAGATTCGCGAGCAGGGGTCCTGCAAGGTCCAAGCGCTTTTTGCCAAAATGGTCACGATCGTCGAGCTCCCGTCGTTCCATGGCAGCGAGCAGGAGTCGGTGGATCATATAGCCGAAGAAGTAAGCCTTCCTGGACTCGGACCCTTCGGACATGGACACATGTGGGAGCATTTCCTTCTGTAATATTTCTTGAGCATAGCGTATACGCCGTTCACGCGATAAACCCGTCGTCGTTCCACGGTTGCCGATAAAGTCCAGAGCAATCTGAGAAGCAGATGTTCGATACGAGAGCACGAAAATAATTGCGCATACATACGTCGCGATCCTGGATGACAAAACCATCGTCGATACAGGGCTTCAGCATTTCCAGCATAGGTGAATCCGACATGTCGTAACAGATGTGTTCCAGGATATCGCGATCAGATATAACACCGAGGGCGCGAAAAACAACCCAGATTGGTATGTCAACCTTGATGTAGGGGATAGTTGCTTTAATGACATTCCCGGACTACATAACGTCAGTCTCTACACAAGCTGAAGGCATCGATACACAACTCACCGTCTTCTCCTGACTTCGATGGAACATTTTCACCTGGAATTGACTTATTGTCTTTCCACTTTTTTCCACTGCTGAACGAATCTCGGCCAGAAAGTTGATTGGGGAGGGCTGGGCCTTCGCGAACACGTAAACGTGGTTGGTGGCCATGCGTTCTTGCGCAATGAGAACCTTCTCCGAGCCGTTGATAACGAAATATCCTCCCGAGTCGTATGGACATTCATTAAGGTCATAGAGAACCGACTCGTCGAGTTTGGCGAGAAAACAGAAGTCGGATCGAATCATGATTGGCATCTAGGCAGCGTCAGTGTGTGACAACGACGGGTCGAAGCATTCGCCACGCACCTTGCCAATCCACACCTTCTGGTTCTCCTTATTGACCTGATTCACGCTGTCGTCCAGCTCAACGTCCCATACCATGTCCCCAGGCTGCCCATCGGGATCCTCGCTTCCAAGCGAGACCTTTTTGCTTACTTCAAGATATATTGGCGCCGCATAAGTCATATTTCGTAGCCGGGCTTCTTGAGGGAAAACTGGAACGACGGATCCATCGGCCTCGGTGACGGTTGGGCGGGCAAGGTAGACCTGGCCCCAATGAAGTTCGAAACGACGAGTCTTATCGGAAGTGTGTCCAGAATGCTGGTCGGCCTGGTCAAGGACAAGATCGCCCGTTTCGTCGATGAGCTCCTGCATGGTGTGGTGGACGAACTCGTCGAATGAGTCCAGTTGCTGGCGCACAAGGCCCTTTTCGTCAAAGAAGCTGGAGATGATGGTCCAGCAATCCTCCTGCGTGATCTCTCCATCTACTTCTTCCTCATACTCGTCCTGCACGTAATCGGGATCCTCATACGTCGCGGGCTCCTGCTGAGGAGTCGCTTCTGTACCACGGAAATGAGCAGTTAGGGAGACAACTGGCTAGCAAATATACCTCGACTCATGTTCTCTGAGGCCGGCGTTCAAGGATGGTTTCAGAGCTGATGACGTCGGGACTAGCTTGCCCACGGACGATATACAGAGAGGGAGGAAACAAGGGGAAGGAGAGCAAGGTTAAGTTCGAAGTGCTGACCAAGGAACAATGCAAACGAGACGCGCCTTTCCCGGTTCCCACGCGTGGTTCGTCCAATCCTTTCCATTTACAAGTCGATCTCCTCATTGAATATTCAGACTCAAATGCCGTGTATCATAAGTACAACATAGTTGAGCATTTCAGATCCCGTCGAAGGATGAACCTCCCCACCTTTTGGCTGAATCGAACCGATAATTTACGAAATTTTCCACTGTACTCTGAAAATACGTACTTGCGATAGCAGATAAGTATAAAAGTATAGGTTTTATTGTGGACCACACATGAACAATGAAGGGCACGAGTACAAAGCCAATAATACGTCAAAGCTTGGAATAGAACTCGAGCATGTTGAAAGCATCGATCTAGGTCATCCGAGGTCAAAATCAAGCTGATCACTGATAGTAGAAGTTGTGTTCACCTTCAGCAGAAGCCCTGGGAGGATGCAGTACGACCGTAGCTGGACTTAGAGCTCGGAAGATTATAGTACGCCGCATTCTGTCCGCCACATTTGGCGTCCAGGACAGAGACGTATCCGAGGAACTCCTGCGAGCTCATTGTTTGCCCATTTCCGTAGTTGCAACCGTATGCGACGGCACTTCCGGAATACATCGACACGCTGGAGCCGAAGAAGGATGTTCCCCCTCCGAAGAAGTTTGCAAGGGCGTGTTCGGCGTTCGAGATGTCGCTCGCGCTCGCTTGGACGGATTGACAGAATGGACCAGTGCTTGCACGCGCGGTTCTACGCCACGGGTGCATCATAAGAAAAAAGGAAACGGTGAATTAAATGAATGCTCTCACAGCGTATGGGGCACAGTCGTGTTGCCGGGTCCCACGTAGGTCAGCTTCTCGTCGCCGTTGGCGTCGACCTCGGCGATGTAGAGACCGTCGGGACCGCCTTTGGGCCTCTCGATGGCGACTGCCGAGGCGACGAGGGCGGCGAGAAGGGTGAGTTTCTGGGTGAACTGCATTGTTGGTTGTCTGTGATTGTGAATCTGAAAAGAGGTTTGCCAGAGGGGGTCCCCTTTTATAGACGAAGAGACCTACATACACGTGGTCGCGTTCTGGTTTCTGGTAAGTCCTTACAGAGAACTCCGGACATGCAGTGCGAGGAATGTAGCGAACGTGGACCGACCGGGCGCCCGATGCATATTGAGCGCGTCGTCACAATCATCGGACCTGCTAGTTGTACACCCTGAAACATAAGCAGGAGTTCGGCGTGCATTTGAAGTGAGATGGAATGGAATATGGCTCCCTGAGAATTACTCCTGGGACAGATGCGGAGCGGTGGAGGGGGATTGGGGATATCAGGCAGGTATGGTACTTGGTTGGCGCCGTTTGGGGGATCGGCGTAGCGGAAAGGGAGGTACCTAGGTGGCAAACCCGCCGTTTCTTGCTATCATACAGGGACGAGCTTGATGAGTGGGCTGGATGCAAAGTACCTCTCAGTCACCAATTTTCAAACGGAATTTCGGATGGAGTCGGACTGCAACTACGAATCCGTAATAATCTCAGGCGCTCAGCGCTCAAGTTCGACCAGATGGCTCGTTTTCTGTGTCGTCTATTGTCTGGTCATGGGAGAAGAATCGAACAGGGCACGAGAACAACGAAGGCCACAGGAATCTGTAAGATTTTTGGGGCTCAGCAGAGGGTCCACTCCGCGCGCTAGCTTGTAAGCTCGCATACACTCACTGTCTGGTTCCATTGTTTGGTTCTTAGCAGAGGGTGACCGGAGCGTGCAGCTGCGGGCTGCGCTAGCGCCCATGTATGTTCGTGCAACATCTCATCCCTTCGACCGCGCCTGCCTGCGAAGGAGTAGGCTGGGCACCACGCTGCCAGGTCGACGTTACGTTTTCCAAGTCAGGGCTTCTTCAGGATTTATCGCTCTGGAACCTTCAAGGCTTGTGGCTGCGTCATGGGCGCATCAGATATTTTTCGCAAGGGGAGTTTGTCTGGGCACTGACGGGGGATGTTGAGCGCGTAATGTTAAGCAGGTCAATACGTAAAACAAGTAGAACCCACCATAGATGCAGTTGGTATGGCATGAAACGAAAGCCGAACGTTGAGAATCTATTCAAGGTTACACCGGCGAAGCCTTGCACCTACTTTCCTGTGTCTGACAAGGCAAGTGACCCGTCACTACCACCGCTAGTGCTTTCAGACGCGATCCCCTTGGGAATGAGAACCCCAATGCCCAAAACTACGGTTAGACAGCATGTTCAAGCTGGTACTCCAAGCCAGGTCAGGGATAATGAAACGATCGTTCATAGCACAGGTGACCTCGGCGGTCGAGAACCACGCCGAACAAGATGACAGAGCTACTAAAATTAGGTGTCAATAATCCCGTTCTTCTAGCAAAGATTAAAAGAGTAATTTGAGTGTGATCTTCGGTCATACCTCGAGCAGGAAGAAAATTGTCTTCCGCCGGTCTTGCTACGACAACACAGGCGACAGGGAAGCACCCGAACACTAACCCTGGCGAACCGCCCATTCAACGGCCGGCGCGCTTGCACGTACGTGTTGATGAGTCGGGTATCCTCATAATTGCACTTCGATGAACACATATAACCTTTGAGAGTTCTTGTACACGGCTATGTATGAGTGTACCCAAATGTGGGCCCAGCTTTCGACCTTTTGACTTCGTCAGCATCTTCGGAAGACGTCCAGGACACTGATTATTCACTTCACTTCGCAATATACGCTCCCGACTACTTCCCTACATCCCACGCTGAGCCGTCGAACTCGATCAACTTCGCTTGCGGATTGAGCTCGAGGCCAAACCCAGGTCGATCGAGGGCCTCTACTTCGATGAAGCCGTCCTTTGGCAGAGGCTCGTTCGTGAAAAGGTTTCCGAAAGACGGTTGTACCGACTTGCCGTCCGGCGCGTTACACACAATCTGCGTATTCCCATTTAGGCGATATGCAAACAAGGAGTAGGGAGGACTGACCTCTGCGAAAGGCGTGTTCGTCTGACTTAAGGCAAAATGGTAGCTGTAGCAGCTCGACGCATGTGGAACAACGGGGATGTCGTATGCCGCGGCGTGGGCACTAATCTTGAGAAGTTCGGTGAGGCCGCCGACCCAGGTCACGTCGGGTTGGAGAATGTCAATCGACCGAGTCTCAAGGAGCTTGCGGAAACCGTAGCGAGTGTATTCGTGCTAGATATATCAATCAACAAAGACGAGAAGAAATGACAGAAGCGAAGACATGCCTCGCCAGTCGTCCACTTTATCTGCGGGAGCGCTGACTTGAGACGTTTGTAGCCCTCGTCATCGTCCGCGTGGAGAACCTCCTCCCACCACTCGATGTTGAGAGGCAGACACTTGGTGGCAAGCTCAATGGCGTATTGAACGTTGAGGCTCATGTAGCAGTCAACCTACAATGACCGTGAATATGAGAGGTGATTTCATATACTGCCACTCACCATGAGAGGATAGTCAGGCCCAATCCGCTCCCTATGTTCACGAAGGAATTCAAAGTTCTTCCGCAAGCCATCCGGTTCACTGGGCGCGTACGGAAGTGGCACTTTGCCTCCCCAGAATCCCAGTCTCTTCGCCTCATCAGGCAGTGGCCCTGTGGAATACAGCCGCAGCCTCTCCTTTGTCCGCCCACCAATCAACTTGTATACGGGCTCGCCCCTGATCTTCCCCAGCAAATCCCAAATCGCGAGATCGACACAGGATATGACAGCAATTGGGAGACCCTTTCGGCCGTAGAACATGGAGGCGCGGTATAGCTGATCCCATATCATGTTGGTGTCGCGGGGGTCGGCGTCGATGAGGAAGCGTTTGAAGTGCGCATGGATGAGCCAGCAGGCGGGGGGTCCTCCGAGGCCTGTGGCGAATCCTGTCGTGCCGTCTGATGCTGTTATTTCGACGCAGAATGAACCGAGGACATTGATGCCCCATTGGACACGCGAGGTCTTATACTCAGAGTATCCAGACCTGGTTTCAGTCAGTCACCTGGGACATGTTAACGGCGGGATTAGGATGGGCGTACATTGGGTTGGAGATGGGGCTATCGATGATCCAATGGCCACGATTCTGCGAGTGGTAGTCACCTCCGTCGCCTTGCTGTGAAGGCGGTCAGTATATCTGCGGGTAGAGAGCTGTGAGGTAACGCACTCCTCCGACCAGGTAGGTCTTGATGGCGGTGATCTTGGGAAACGGTGAGGGCGTCATTGTAGTCGTGGATCAAGAAGCAACGGTGGATCGCCAAATCAAGGCTTTCTAGCTATGCGAGATAAAAACGACAGAGTTGTGGAACTCATGATCTCCTTCAGTGAAACATCTTGCCGTCGACCCGGGCTCGGAGAGGGGGACCGCGTCAGCTGGTAAGGACGTGATGTCAAGCTTCCACAAGCGGTCCGAGTCGCGCTTTGATTATCCGAGCGGACCATCCTTTACGAAGAGATATTGGACAGACGAAGAGGAGGAAGAGAATAAGTCAGTTGACGCTCTTTGCGGTCCGGCGGGGCAGATTGGGTCGTTGGGTCGGTTCATGCGGGCAGCGTGGTCCGGTTCACGCTACGAAGCGGTATGTAAGTACGAGTCCCAGGCACGATACTTACTTATGCATGACTCGACCGCGAAGAACTTGAAGTTCTTCCAACTCGTTTACTCCTTGTTTACTGTCGGCACAGGCTAGCATTTCTCTTACAGTAAAATATGGGCCACAAAAAACACCAAGTTGAGCTAGGAACGGCTCCATGCAGGCTTCCCCACGGTCGATCGTTTACCAAGGAAAGCATGTTGCCTGCGATGGGGGAAAATCCAACCCTGCAGGTGGAGACTTCGTCGGTGAAGCATGAAGGTCGATTTCATTCGGTTGCATGAAGGTTGGGATCTACATCACCCATGTTTCGTGTGTCTACGAACATACATAACCGAACGACACACAGTGCTCGTCTCCGTCAGTGTTCAATCGAGACTTGGCGGCCTACCAGCGTACACTTACATTGTCGGACACCGTGTCCGTTGATCCAGAAGAAATCCAGCCCAAGTAAATAAATTATAGTCTGCCCAGAAGATTGTCCATCTTTCGTTCTGCACTGCCGGCGTAGGTTCCCTGCGTTGGTGCTCGAGTCAGCTGCCGCTCGGATGTTCCGATCCCGTCCACTCACCCCGAATAGAACGGTGTGGTTCAAGTAGTGAAACAGCTCGTACAACTCCCCGCGCAAATCGTACTGGTCTACCGGTTCCGTTTTTGGTTTGTGTTCATGATACGTCTTGAAAAATGACATCGGAATCCCACCAAACATTCGTGCGATCGCAAGGCTGAAAAGGGTGAATATGCATCATTTTGTGACAAACTCGATATAGGTACGCACTCTGCTTCGCAGTGGCCATAATACGATGATGGGTCGAATATGACAGGCTCTTGTGTGGACGTATCGACACCAGTGTTGCCGCTCTGATTGCGTGGATATATAAACGCGTGTACTCCGGTCGCAACAGGACCACATACCCAGAGATCGCCGTGCAGGAGTACAGGATCGATGTCCAGATTCCCGAGCAATGTTGGAATGACTCTACCACCTGCCAATCAGCCGTCGAATGTTCGACGTTCAACCCACATAAATTCGTGCACACACCTTTCTCTGATCTCCTTCCCCTTCCTACACAGTCCCCCGTAATATCCCCTCCTTTCTAACTCCCGCAGCAACTCCCCGATCTTCGCTCCGAAGCACTCTTCCCACGTTTCGTACCAGCCGTTCTCCATCCGCGTCGCCCCACAGTACGTCGGTACCGCGAACCCAAATCCCTTGTCGCTCTTGTACCGATGCATCTCCGTCGCGAGTCTCCGCCCCAGCACCGCGGCCGCGGCGTCCGTCAATGAGTTCATGTCCTTGTACTCCGAGATGAAGTACGGCCTTCCCACACCATCCGTCGCCTCGTCTCCGCTCTTGTTGATGACCCCCGACGCGATCATGCGAGGAACAAGACCTGGCGTGGCCTTGTGCATCGCGCGCAACGACATCTCTTCTCCGACATACTGCTCTTTCGCCGCGATCGAGCCAATCTTGACGAAGTAGCGTTGCCCGGAGGAGGACTGTACTCGCGGAAGACTCGCGGTGAACTGCGAGCCGGGTTCCGCTTGCTGTAGTTGCTTGTGAATGAGGGACGGTATGTTAGTTCGGTTCATGAGGGCGCGGATGGACAGATCGGGGTGTCGCGCATAGAGATGGAGACACGGTGGGCGTTGTGGAGAGAGGTGACTTGCCCATGAGCGTCATCTCACCCAAGCGCTATTTCGAAATGTGTACCCCACTTCGAGAGCCAGGCCCAGGCCACGGCTAGTCCGTTTAGTATGGAAGTCCGAGGTCCAAGTACCTGTATGCGTAACTTAACCTCGTGCAAGTGGATCTGGCGTACAATCAAGATGCAAAACTACGACATGGTATTGAGCTGTGTAGGAATATAGGGCGTGTACAGTAAGGATACAATAATCTATCTCGTGTGTCCGTAAAAAGGGTTCCAAATGTTCCCGAATCTCATGTCTATATGTTGGGCGCAAGCCTACCGAAGGGAGGTTAAGAGACTGCGTTGAGTTGGGTTACCGGGAAAGTACGCACCAATCGGACCGTATAAGGTCGTCCACGTTCTCAAATGCCGCCGATGCGAGCTCTCGCGCCTCCAGCCAGACCCACAGCTACGCAGAATCCTATGAGTGACAAGGCACCACGGGCTCGACCACTACGCACCTTGAGCAACGACGGCAAGTTACCCGACGGCATCCGCGAAACACTCTCTTGCATCGTCATCTGCGTCCCAAGTTGCCTCAGTATCGGCAACGCGCTTTTGAACAAGTCAAGTTCCGGATCGAGCTGCCTTCCAATGCCCTCTAACAGGAGGATGGAAATGACCGTGTTGATAAAGTCGCCCTCCATCTTGACGTGATGTTGACGGACCGCCTTGAGGACATCCGTCAGGATGTCGGAAATCTTGATCTTGCCCAGTGAGAATGTCTTGCGTTTCACGCTGAGCACGATGTGCTGCATCTTGAGTGCGAAGGTCTCCTTGTCAATGGCGAGCTCGGGAGTGCGACAGCGTTCGACCATAAGCTGTCCAGTACGATACCCGTCGAACTCTGCGACTGCACGGAAAAGATCTAGGAAGTTGCGGCGATTTGTCGCGTCAAGGGTGGTTACAAGGCCGGCGTCGATGAATACCAGTTCTGGGAGGAAGCCTTCTTCATGCAATGCATCCAGCTCCGCCGTCCATTCCGCAGGTGAATGCACTAAAGCGTTCAGACGGGCAACAGCCTCATCGGATTCCAAACCGGTGGGGGAAAGGGATGACGAGGAATCTTCCACCTTCCCGAAAGAGTTCCAAAGGTTTTTCAAAATGTCTGACGTAGACGGCCTGCTAAATTTGACGAGGATATTACCGGGATGGAGATCCGAGTGAACGAAATTGTCAAGCAGAAGCATGTTCTGAACCGCAGCTAGTAAGCAACTATACGAATAGAGGGCAAGATCTGACACCCACGAGAAAAGCGTCCAAGCCAAGTTCGGCCAACTGATCGTCGTATGGTCCTGCCCCGTTCTTCAGGAAAGAGTTGAGCGGCACAGCATTTTCGAATTCCTCCACCAACATGTCGGCCGTGCTCCACTTCATCAATGGCCGCGGGAAGAATATAGGCTCCTTTCGCGGCATGAAGTTGGCCTCGAACGTCTCCAGGTGTTCTGCCTCGGTCCGCAGGTCCAATTGCTCGTACATCATACGCCCGAACACGTCGACCTCTTCGGGTAGAGAGACCCACTGCATGCCTGGAAAGACGGTGATGAGGTGCGCAAAGAACGACATGATGGTGAGGTCGCGCGCGATGTTTTGCGCCACGCGTGGATGAAGGACCTTGATAGCGACGGCGGCGGTAGGAACGGGAGGGGCGGGGTCAGGAATGATGTGTGGTGCAATGGCCTTGGGGCCAGTTTTGGGAGCACGTTTAGGATCGAAGTAAGACGGGGGGAGAAGGTCTTGTTTCAGGGTCGCACGATAAACCTAGCGGACGTCAGTCTTCGGACACGATATGATCAGAAAACAGAAAGCTCACCTGAGCAATGGCACCTGTCCCTATGGGTGTTTCGTCGAAATCCTCGAAAATCTCGGAGAATGGTCGCTGGAAAACACGCTCGAGGACTTTCTTGGTGTGCTGAAGTGAATGAGATTTTCCGCTCGAGTGCATTCTGCCGAGACGGTCGCAGAGAAGAACAGGGAAGAGATCTGCCCGGGTTGCTGCCCATTGTGCAAGCTGCAAGATATCATGAGGGTCAGCGGCGGCACCGATGGATGTATGTGGGACGCACCTTGATAAATGTAGGGCCTGCACGCTCCATCTGAGAGACCAAAAAGTCGTACCACCAGACAGCGCCCCATCTATCACCATGCAGACGGGCCTCGGGTATGCCAACGAGCAACATGGGAGCGGATGCGATGAGAGGCATGAAAACGAAGAAGAGGTAAACGAATCTTCGGGCGGTGAGAATGGGCTCCCATATGTTATCCCGGAGAAGACATATGATTCTTCCACTCAAGGTCAAATCATGTTCGGATGGAGAAAGAATGAAGGGTTCTGGGGGCAAAGGTTGCGTGTCTGGCGGGCAGGGGATGAGGATGGGGGAGGCGAAAACCTCGGGAAGGACTGATTTTTGAGTGGGGAAAAAGTAGAGGGTGAGACCTCCAGCGGCAGGGATGAGCCATAGAGCGGACGGTTTGAGGCTGATGCGAGAATAGGCGGGAGTGCGGGTGAAGAAAGAGGGGAAAGAACGGACTCGGGTCCACCTAGACGCGTGACGTAGTTGAGAAGGATTCGAGGGCGAGAGGACGAGAAGGCGCAGGGCGCGGGGAAGGGCGGCCATGCGTAGCGTCGTGGACATCGTTAACAACTTCAAGGGACCGAGGACACCGATGTCGGGGAGGGCATGGTCGTTGCAGTGAACAGACTCGGAGGATGGCCTCGCGTTGTGGACTCGTAACCCCGATTGGTCAGAATCTCTTTCGCTTGCTGTCTCCGACTTCCCCGCCACTCGTCAACGTTGTACGGACTTCATCATCTCTCTCATTCGTCCCTCATGCTGTGAATGATGAGCGCTATGAGCAGCACCAGTCTTGCCTGCCATGTTTCAGTTGAAAATCTTTGCTATCCGCGTCATTATCTGATAACTTGACCTCGGAATCCTAACCGCTTTTCTGTCCGGCACTGTCTTCCTTCCCCCTGGCACACCGACTGTGGGGAATCAGAGTGGGTCGGAAGATCGAGAAATTGTCGAGCTCGACGCAACACGTTCGCAATCCACAATAAACCGCGGGCCGTGTCCGTGACATGTTTGGGGGTGTTTGCAAGTGGATGAGGCCAGTTCAGTTGTGAGCAATCTCTGTCCTCTCCCACCCGTTCTTTCTTCTTCTTTATCGCGTCTCGTTCTCCTCTCCTCGTTGGGCTTTGCCCATGGCCTCTCCTTACGCTTTCGTAACCCTTCTCACTTCCGATTCCTACCTCCCAGGCGCGCTCACTCTCGCAGCCGCTCTCAAAGATGTTCATCCTTCTCCTGCCACTTCTCCTGAAGTCGATTTCCACACCGTTTGTTTGGTCACCCCGGAGACAGTCGATGTCTCCAGCATAAAGCTTCTCCGCCGCGCATTCAACGTCGTTATCGGAGTCGAAATCATCGAGCACGACAATACCCGCGGCCTCACTCTTCTAGGTACGTGCGCTCCCCGTTCCTGCCCACTCTTCTACCGACGGTCAGCCCGCTGGCACCCTCGCCCGCGTCTTTCAAAGCTCCAAGCGTTCCTATGCTTGTACGGATGCGGTCGCTTCTTTTCCTGGCCACCTGACCCTCCGTGGGGCACGGCGCGCATCCTCATAACGCTCATTTCCTGCTACTAGTTGGCCCGCCGTTCCCCCTGTGCTTATAGCATCACGATGTACTATGCTTTCGTCTGACACTATCTAACCTCCACAGGTCGCCCTGATCTCACTGCTGTCCTCACGAAATTGCATGTCTTTCGTCTCACTCAGTACCAAAAGATCATTTTCCTCGATGCCGACATCCTTCCCACACGTCCTCTCTCTCACCTCTTTTCCCTACCACACGAATTTTCCGCTGTTCCAGACGTGGGCTGGCCAGATATATTCAATTCGGGCTTGATGGTCCTCACGCCCGGAGAGCCGCAGTTCGCCGAATTGATGCAGTTGTCCGAAGCTCAAGGCAGCTGGGACGGTGGCGACCAAGGGCTCCTCAACGAATGGCGAGGGGATAACTGGCACCGCCTTAGCTTTACATACAACACGACTCCGACGGCTGTATACACGTAAGTGAACGCTTCTGAAGAACGTCACCCTTTCGTTTTGATCCTCACGTGCCCTCCCTCTTTCCTGCAGATATGCACCGGCCTACGAACGTTTCGGCTCCAAAATATCTGCCATCCACTTCATCGGACCAAATAAGCCCTGGAGTTCGATCCCATGGAGAGCACCCGGTTCCGCCGAAGCGCAAAGCAAAGCCACTCAGCCCCTTCAAGTATACGACTACGGGACCCTCGTCGACCGTTGGTACGCCGTGTACGACAAGCACTACCGCTCTGTCCCGGTTTCTGCCAGTGTTGAATTCGCCGCCCGCCGATACGAGGCAGCTTGGGACCAGGAAGCAAGTGTTGGTGAAGACATGCCTGCTCCCCCCGGCTTCAACCACCAAGCCATCAACTGGATAAGTTTGGGTGACTTGCGCAGGATGGCCATCGAAGGGTTTTCGGGACCGGCGTACGCTCAATCTGGGGAGGGCGCGTACATCCGTTTGCCTTTGGATGGTCGCATGGATTTAATGCGGCCACGAAAAGAGAAGCAAGACGATCCTCGAACGTTATCTGGGAGCGAGCTTGAGGATACCGGCGCACATGGTTATTTTTTTGATCATGGGGTGGCCTCGTCGACCAACGATGCCCATCGTCAGCCCCTCTCCGGTCAATCGCCTGTCATACACAGGTCCAATCTTCCCTCGACGGCGCAGTCATCATCACAGTCACTCAGTGCCGTTCCGTACTCTCACTACGGAAGCACTGAGGATTCACCGCCAGGGCTTGCGTCGTTGGCATCCCCTGGAGAGGACATGCGCAGGGATTTGTACAGGGGACCCCACTGGGCTATTCCGGGGGTGTGCAATCTGAATCCACCTCGGCCTCGTCGCCGAGTCCAGGTCCCCGAAGTGTCGGGCATGAGTCCAGCCAGCGGCGCTCCACACCTGGTCACCAGTTCGACGTCTATCCGCCTTCCCGGTCCGATAGCCCATGGCCTGAACCATCGTCTCTTCAAAAGTTCGATTCAAAACAGGGCCGGCCAACAGGTCGTCCACAAATAGGCTCGCCTCGCCTGTTGCGTGGTCAGTTGCAATTAGCGGACGCTCCTTCAGTTTCATGGGCTGGGAGGCGAGAGCAAGAAAATGTTCGTGGGCCAGGCGTCTCCCAGGAGTCCCATCTATACTCCTCGGATGACTATGACCCTCCCGAGCAGTCGCAAGGCCACCGATATGGACAAGCCTATGATCCCCCGCCTCCGCCTCCCCGAGCTCGTCCCCCCGCCCCCTCGGTCCACCTCGCCTCCTATGATGTCGTGGAACCCTGCTGTAGAGCCGCCACCTACCACTATACCTTTTGCAAACTTCCCCGCAGAAACATACTATCCCAACGTTTGGGATCATGCATCCGGTAGTCAACACCATGAAAACTTTTTCTCTCCGCCTACACAGTCCGGTGCACTCTTCCATGTTCCTCCTCCAACACAGATCCCGCAGCAGCTACTGCAAGAAAGACGCTACGCGGATGTCATCGGCGATACTCCTGATCTAACCCCTAGTCCCGATCGAACGAAAGTGAGACCGGTATTTCCATGGGAGGGTACGCCACGCCATGCTCCGGGACGAGTATTTCCCTCGACAGAGTCGCCTCCTCCGGGTCTGTTTTTGGAGCCTGTGAAGACACCCTCTCGCTCTCCTAGTCCAGAGCGCCCGCCGGCCTCACCTCAGCGTCAAGTCGCGTTGCCTCCTAAGGCGTCGCCTTCATCTTTCGGCTTCATGAATGCATGGGACACTATTCCCAGCATACAAAAAATATGCGTCGCGTCTTGTGCGGTCGCCTTTAGGGTTGCAGCCACTTCAGCCCGCCTTCGACCTCGAGGAGTCTCGACATCGTGAAAGTGAACTTTTCAAACGCTGGGAATCTGGAGACAGCAGCGTGGATGGCGACGATGAGGAAACCGACGGGGAAACTGGATCAACACGAACGGGAACGAGAACTCAAGCGTCGGTCGCGGTCGTCTTCGGGGGCCCAGCGGCACAAAAAAGAGTATCGATCACAAGGTGTGCAGACGATTCCTATAGAGACCCGGCACCAGGGCGTGCAAGTCTCTACCATCGTCACACCATCTGACGTTGACGAAGTGGCCAAAGAACAACAGGCTCGCACCTCGCGCTCTCGACAAAACAGCTTTCTGGCAGACAAGGGTATGGCTTCGTCCTCGTCTTCACCGGCGACAAGCACGGTTGGACTCCGCGCTACCCAAAGCTCAACACCGAGGGTACCGGGCTCGCAAAGCCCACGAACATTACGTTCTCCCCGAGGTTCCACTGCCAACGTTGCGGCGACGTTCCGGGGCGGGGCGTCCAAAACCGTCCACCCCTGCGCTGCGATTATCCGAGCAGCCGTTACCCATGTCCCGCCAAGTGTCTAGCGACACGATGTCGACACCGTCAACGACGGGTCCCCCTCTCTCTCCCAGTGATGAGATCGTGACGCCAATGCGCAAAATTGGCGGGAGGGTTTGGGACCCAGCTCGTGGTGTGGACATATTCAAGAAGGGCTCTGAGGAAGTTCTCTCAAGGTTCCTGCGTATGGGGTCTTGGGAAGAGGAGGCCCGCAGGTAGATTGTTGTGTCAGTCTCCTCTATTTCTAAGGAAATTCTGGTTCGTTTTTATGTTGTCGGCCTGCCGTGTTTTCTGTGTTATGCTTGATACCCACTTTTCGCTTTTGGACGCTCTCCACTCACGCAACTGGTCTGCCCATATGCATTCGCATAGATGTCTCTTTCTGTCTCCGCTTTCTGTCACCGTCGCGTCCTCGTCTGTTCCGCTGTTGTATACTTAATTGTAGTACTCTGTGGGTTCCCGCCCTTATTCGTCAACCCTCCCCTTGATGATGCGTGACGTCCCACCCACATTGCTATTAGGCATACATCTTCTCCACCCTGTCCTTTCCAGTTCCGAGCTTTGCCTTGGTACGTATTATCACACAGGCCCCAATCCTAGAGTCTCCGTCCTTGATTGACAGGCGTGACGTCATGGTTCTCTGTATGACGATGCTCTCCAAACTCTGCTACCTTATAAACTCGGCAAGCCTCATCTATCGCCTCTAACTAACCAATCTCCTTCCACTTGCACTCACTCCATTATCCATAACCAACCATGCAATCATCCGGACAAGCACAGTACGTGGTATTCGACTTCCGATCTTTGAACTACGAGCTGATTATCTGCCCGTTTGCAAAGCTTTGAAACTAGCGCTGCCGTTGCTGAGACCGAATCCTCCACCACGAAACTCGCTCGGGACGTTCGTCGTAATGCTGAAGTAACGCAGGAAGCCGCTAAGAAGGCTGCTGCCGAGGCGAAAACCCACGACCCTCTCGCCGCACAGTGCGTATTCCCCGTATCCACCGCACCAGGCCGCTCACCCACATCTGAATCTAGACCTGCAAGCGAGACGACCACAGCTGCGAATGTCACGACGAATGCCCCCAACTCCTCGGCGGTGCGTCAGGTTGCTGCTACCGCAGAACACATCAAGGGCGTCGGGGAGCACGCAGCCTCGTCAGCGCACGTACGTTCGCGTTCGTGTATAGGTGACGATCTTGGAGACTGACATCCAATCTAGGAGAAGGGTCCGGCTGTTACGGGAAATCCATCTGACATCGTGCCACAATTGGGAGCGAAGACGAACGAGGCCGTCGAGCAGGGAAAGAAGGACGTCGAGGCTGCATCGGCTGCTGGGGCAACATACCTCGAGCAGGCGAAGAATATAGCTGGCAATGTCATTTCCTCTGCACAGGTGCGTTTATAGGTGTTACCCAATACTCCGTGTTTAATATGTTCGCTCAGAGCTACCTCTCCGGCGAATCCAACCAAACTTCTCCCTCCACCACCGCATCCACAGCGGGGACCACAGCGAGTAACGCTTTCGAAACGACGAAGCAGTACGCTGCTGAGGCGCAAAGGGTCGCTCAACCCCATCTTGAAGCTGCTGCCAAAGCCCTTCAGTCTGGTGCGAACTCGGCCGCCACAACCGCGCAACCTCATATCGAGGCTGCCGCGAAGGCTCTTCAATCCGGCGCAAATTCGGCCGCCACGAGCGCGCAAGGCTACTTGTCGAAGACGTCGATACCCGGAAGCGCTGCCTCCTCGGTCCCTGGAGGAGCTCCGTCGACGACGGCACCCGTGGAGGGCGGTCCGTACACGTCGAGCACGCTTTATCCATCAGAGAGCGAGAAGAGGTCACCAAGAACGCCTGATATCTTGGGAGGCATTGACTGGATTGACTTGTATATCATTCAAGTAATTATACACGTGTGATACCTTTTACATTTTCTGGGAGTTAATATGATTGCACTTCTGAACATATGTCTGACGCGAAGCGTCCAAGCGTGGATGTATGACTGAGAGTGAACCCCTGTTTCCTGTGAGCAACGTCAAAGTCACCACCAGTAAGTACGGAGGAGGTGTAGTGTATCGCAAGCCGGGTGGAATAGATCATCGACGGAAGGTATGGTCCGGGGCAGTCAAAGATTCGCGGCTACGATAGCAGCCTCCTGCTGCCGGGTTCGCAGCGGTAAAAAGCTCCTTGATCACGTTCGCCGTATGGTTTGCGAGCTGCTCTTCTGGAGGAGGGTGTGTGGTGTCTAAAGCCAGGAGAGGAAGACCGCCGACGCCGCTGCTGATTGAGCAGGTCTTGCAGGTCGAGAATGGCCTGTCTGAGCTCGGCTAGATGCGCTGGGGACGTGTTTGCGTCAAGGTCAGGGATGGGAGGGAGAGGGGGCGTACTCGCTGTTTTTCCAGAGTCGGTCGTCTGCATGATACGCGCTCCTACTAAAGTTTCACGTCAGGTCGTTCGGAGGACGTGTGGTACGCCGGGAAATTGGAACGTACATCCCCTCCAAGGCTTTCTCGGCGAGATTTTGTAGGTGTGCGGTCTGATTCTGGACGAGTTGGAGGTTCTCCTTGAAGATCTCGACGTTGTTCGGGTCGAGGTTGGACGCGTCCGTGAGGGACTGTGATCCGGGATATGTTGATGAGTTGAAGGGCTGGGACGAAGTGAAGGACAGATCGCCGAAGGAGCTGCTCTGGGATGGTTTGTGTAGATGAGAAGAACGTTTGCTGGGAGGTGGAGGGGAATGAGAACGTCTGGGAGGAGGAAGGCAGCATCGTCGTTCGTGGGAAGGGGGCGAGTCATGAATGGAGCTTTCACCTGGGGAGATAAGATCAATGAAGTACGCAGTGCTTTATTATAACTAGCACAGCGTCATCTCCCTTTCCATCTCTCATCGTTACCACCATCTCCCACCGCGCCACAATCCCAATCTAACAGCATGGTAGGCCCTCCCCGTTGCAATGAACTACTCACTCACGTCTGACCGCGATCAGGACAACTTCATGAATCTCGCCAGCAAGGCTACGCAGCCTACAAGGACTCTCAGGATTGTACGTCCCCCTCCTTCCTCTCTTATGTTGACTCCATATAGACAAAGATCCATAGCATCCGTCGGCAAGACCGGTGGTGCCGAATACACCTCCCCCTCACCATTCGGGCCAGGGAAGGTCTTCCAGCCCAGATCGTATGTCCCCCTCATGCCACATTTGTTTGGTGGCTCACCATGCCATCATCTGATCGCAACCTCAGTTGACCACGACGAGGTCGTCCGGAACGCCTCGCAAACACGGCTCAGGGGACAGCTCGTTGTTCACCTCTGCTCTCGGTTTCCTCGGCCAGAACAAGGTGCATCACCTGTCTTTAGCGCGCTCCGCTCCTTGGCTTGGCAACTAATCTTTCCATCGATTTCGCAGAGCCAGCATGGGGAGGTCTATAGATGAGGAGGACGGTCCAGCGATCACACAAGAAGGCTTACCAGGATGACTCTGCTGGCAGCCTCGACGCGTCCTCCATGGGCGCCGCTGTGCTCTCCAGGTATGGCTTTCATTACCTAGTGTGGCCGTTTATACCCTGATTATGTATCCCAATCCATTATCAGGCCTTGAAGAAGTTCACCTCTGGATCGAGTCAGCCTGAGGCCAAAAGTTCCGGTGGCTCAAGCCAACTTATATCCCTGGCCATGGCCGAGGCAACGAAGCTCTTCGATAAGTCGGGGGGTGCTTCCCAAACAACAGCAGGACGCCGTTAACTCAGCCGCCATGACTGTTATGAAGCTTCTCGTGCAGAGCAAGTTCAGCGGGGCCACCGGTGGGGGCAATTCAGGCGGCCTCAGTGGATTAATGAGCTTGGTGAGTTGCAGTAACTTTCGTGTCGGTTTATGTCCTAATTTGACGAGGCAGGCCTCAAAATTTGCATAGACAGCTGTGATCGTAAAAAAATCCAAATTCCAATACATTCACTATTTCGTCAGGTATGTTCCAGTGGAGAAGTATACGGTATATACAATGCATTACAATAAAACAGGCATAGGGGCTGACGGCATGTGGAAGGTCTCGAGAACAGCGAGATAGCAAAACACACTGAACATAGCCAATCGGAGAGTAAGGTATTCCGATTACTCGGAGCATATAGCATAGTGAATGATGATACTGTAAGGAGAAGAGACCTGAAAGCTGCAAGGCAAGCTGTGTCATGATGCATGATGCACAAACATTAAAACGCGGTCACTTGCAGCCCATCGTGCATCCACCAGGACCACTGCGGTAGATTTCGGGCACCTGGCGCCACCTGGCGTCCCAAATCCTATACCGGTGACAGTCCGGGTCGAAAGTCCCACGGAGTGCCGAGGATAAAGAGCATGGGCGTCTTGGGTCGGCATGGCGACTGTACACAACACCTACGCTTCAACCGTGTAGGTCACATCGTACTATGCAACGATGTTGAAGCAACGCGGAAAGCCGGGGGCGATCATGTTGGAGTCGCTTTCATGTTGGTATGTTTCGGTAATGGTGCCAGTCTTCTCCGCCGGGACAGCGCGGGCACGGCATTTTGCCTGTCGAGCATATAGCCTGGCAGGTCAAGTTGCAGGCTGTTTGACTCCATCTTGCGTGGTTGTGCTGCCGAGGAAACCATCCTGGGGAAGCTGCGACCGACGTCCGCAAACGTGGGCTTGTCCGGAGAATACGATGGAAGAATGGCCTCAGCAGCCTCTGGAGTTGACGGGCCGGAAGACGACGGAGAGGAAAGGGAATCATCGGAGGATGCGACGTAAGTCAGGGACGGGGTGCGAGAAATTGAGCGATGGCAAGCGGCTGATACTGGTGTAGAAGGCTGGTGGCGAGTGGGCAGTTTGGCTATCTTGCGACGTCGTGTAGGAGCGGGTGAAGGGGGTGTGAAGGACGGAAGACGGTTGCCAGGCGCTGCACTCTGGGGTCGCGAGGGCTTCAGAATGATTGTTTCCTTGGGGGTTTCGACGAACGAAACCGATGTCGCGACATAACGCATGAACGCGTTCTTGCGAAGGGCGGGAGGGATTAGGAGTGACTTTGACTGCCTGAGCCACTGATACCGGCTCACACCGGGAAGATGGACACTGTGAGTGTATAACATCTGTACGAGGGATACGCGGGTCTTCTGCATAGCCTCGAGTCGACATCGATTGCCCTAGGTGGACAGATTGCATCATATCGACGAGGGTTGATATAGCTATACCAGACGAAGTGTGAGGGTGTGTATTCACGGCGGCCTGTAATGAAGGTTATAAATTAGTGGAAGGAAATGCGGATGATAACACGGAGCTTACAGGGCGATGGTTTCTTGGCACTCGGTCGGAATTGATACCAGGCAGTTCCACATCTCCTCGTGCACCTGAGAACACTGCCGCTCGTGCAATGGCGACGAGATGGATTCACCATGGGCCAGTCGTCGAAGCTAGTGCACATAAGTCACTGGGCAGTATTGGTAGATGGCAATGGACTCACTTCATGCACTTCATGCGGGGTGGGATTTGCGCAATTGATAAAGGGGCACGAATACGAAGACCCTGTTTACGCATTTGGTTTACAATCCTGGCCGATCGCGAGTGCACTGTACGGTGGTACTGCGACACATAAGCGCGATGATATTGCTGGATGAAGTCGGCGGCGACGGGCCTGAAGGAAGGAAGGGTGACAAGATATTGAAGAGTGCTGGTGAATTTGGCTTCGTGTGCGGCTTTTAGTTGTAAGGCCTGCTGCATAAAAAGGTCGGATACGGAAATAGCCGTGCGTGCCTCAACACCGGAGGAAATGAGGAAGCTAGCGAGTGGTTGAGGTTCTGGGAGTTGACATGATGGGATGTCGATGGATGCAGGTGATGCAGATGAAGTGTGGACGACGCGGCTGGGGGGAGATGCACAGGTGGCCCAGCGAAAAAATTGTCGGCTTTCATTCAGAATATGTCGAAGAGCACAAAACTCGACAGATTGATGGAGCGTCATGGGAGTTGTGAATGGAGAGTAGACTAGGAAAAAGACGTTAGCGAACGCGGACGCGGATGAATCAGAAGTGCAGTTTATGTGGTTCTATTTGGTCACCCCTCTATTGTGCGTATGTAATACAATGGCCACCTCTCTATTGTGAGTATGTAATACAATGGCCTAACGATCATTATGTAAGGACTTATAAGCAATTGGTGGTAACCAATTTCTTCACTTCAGTCCCCTCTCACCTGCACCATGCATCAACCCTCCCTGAACCAACAAACGCAACCTCAGACCGACTTTCTCCTTGCCATACATCGCGGTCCCCGCGCTCTTCTTGATTTCTACAAGAACTGGTCCCAGCTCGTATCGTTTCACGATTCTAGTTGTCTCGCCGATGAGACTTCTCGGTTTTCGGGTTGTGTAACAGCCGCTGAGATAGAAATCTCGCTGAGGCATTCCTCGGTATGGAGGTCCACGCCGGGCAATGGAAGAGGAGATTGTCTGAGCTCAATGGAATAACGCCTAGTTCTCACCCCGGTACGTGGTCACCGTTTGCTTTGCTCATTGGTCCCTGACAACCCTCCCACAGAGAGTAACAGTCTTCCCAGTGCGGCATCTGCGTGGCTGCTGTCCCATCTAGATGATCCATATCCTTCCAAAGACGACAAGACGTCGATTGCCACGGCCACTTCGACCACGGTGAAAGCTGTGGACAGCTGGTTCGCTAACGTGCGCAAGTCTATCGGGTGACGACGCTCTCGCAGAGCTACTTTCAGGCTCACGCACGGCTACATGTGCTGCGGCACGGAAGGTGTTCTACGTCGAACAGGTGGCGCCGGTTGACATCGGTCCCGAGATCGCCTATGCTTCCTGACCGTGAAACTGAACGCCGAGAAGATAACGTTCGCAAAGCGTGGATACGGAGCTCAAGCACTCAGTTGCACCGATCTTCAGGGATATCACAATTGGAGGCACAGTGGTCCGCGAGCACATCGGGTCGATTATGGAACAGGCATTTATATTCCCTTTCCCGATGAGCCTTCTCCACCGCCCTTCTTCGCCACCGATTCTCCGCCGTCCGAGTTCGAGGAAGAAGAGGACACCACGCCACCGCCTCCTGTCGCTGGTCAAACGACGTATCTTTGATGACCATTCATCCGAGTCTGAATACGCAAGTTCAAAACGTCCACGGTACGTATCACAATTCATGTTTTCCGGGCAAACGCACTGAACGATATATCAGCACATCCAGCGTACAACGATCCGTCTCAGTAAATTCCCAATGCTATGCAATGCCTCCCATGTATGTCATCTTGTTGCCGCCTTGTTTTCGAAGCTACTGATGCGCTCACCCCCCTCCACAGCGCCAAACGCCGGCACGCATCAACAGTCGCTTTTACTAGGCCATCATCTGGCAGTGCCTCAGAGTCGTCGTCGCCCATCTTTGATGCCGAAACATATCTTGGAATTTGTCCCGAAATGGTAGTACCAGCGCCCTACACTGTCTCTTTACCACTTCACCAACGGTTTCAACCTCTACCTCGTCCAAGCGCGTGCACAAGATCAGGCAGAGATGTTTGAACGTGGCAGAAAGCGTTTGCGGTCCCTGTCGGCGACGTCCGTGGAGTCATTTGACGGAGGTCCCTACCCCCTTGGTACCGAGTGTCTGGGAACACACTGTTCCAGATCTCGAACT